>JBCAUG010735819.1:0-11735 GCA_038406175.1 Haplosyllis leylae | reverse complement strand
TGACAAACATGACTCAAACTATTACCGAACCCATCCTTCTGATGCGGGCGATAACCAGTCAGAATTGAATATTCTTCCTACTGGGTGGTAAATCAACAGCCTGTTTCATCTCTCGTTCTCACTACTCTCTGCATTAGAGTTTTTCACAAACTCTCCACAACACAAGAATGCCAATATTGTCAACTTTGTTTAGCTCTGCCATTAGCAATTAACGAGTCTAATAAATCGTGTAACCTTGAAAATTAATTCTCATGTATCCCTTAATACTCGAATCTCGAGTAAGAGTTGTTCACACAAAGTTGGCAATGCATCTTTCTTCTTTATTTGCACCAACTGATGCTAGTAAATGTGATATCAAGGGGTACATAATGATTACATTTCAAGGTTACATGCTTTATTGGAAAGTTCAATTTTAAAATGAATTTGGAAATGTTGGCATTTTTGTATTGTGACAAAAACTTTATTAGCTCTAATTTCTCCGCGAACATAGGATTGGAAACGTCGGTATCTTCATACAGCTTGAATTTTAAAAGAAATAAATTACAAATAGTTGCCAGTAACATCAATATTGACTCAATGTAATTTATACTATAATATATTTGATTCGGTTGCCAACTGTTATATAATTCATGTTCATTCGAAGTACAAAATAATTCCAATTGTGAAAACGTTGTATGTTACGGAAAATCAATATCCGTCAGAAGAATTTCAGTTTGAAAATAATTCCTGCTATTCTTGTGGAAGTATGTTTGTTTCGCTAAAGTAGAGCTATCTTCTGTAATTTTCTATGTCAAAAAAGTGGTTCTGTGTGTATGTCGTTGTGTCTGTCACAGATTGGGAATGATTTAAGAAAATTATCCTGTGAAAAAAATATGAAACAGAAATCCCTTACAAAACATGATGATCATGGCCCCAATTTCAGCAACTAAGCACAAGTTTTTCTCATTTTGACCAGAATAAAAGGAAAGTAGATCTTAATTCATATGGTACCTGATGCTCTAATGGCTTCCCATCTTCCCGCTGTGGAGCTCTTCTATTTAACTGGCCGGAGGGTCAATTTGTTATCAAGAAGAGGAAATAAGAAAAGTTGATAATTTCCTGTGGATTATTTGCCTTGGAGTATCACCTGCTCCTCGTTCTAGATTTAATACCACAAGGGACATTTCCAGCCAACAATATTCTTGCAAGACAGTTGGATTGAGGCTTTTCAAACGTCTCAGTCAGATATAAATCATTCTATTTTGTACTATACTGAACACTCCCGTCCCCCAAACAGTCACTGGCGGATCTAGGATTTCCCACACAGGGGGAGGGGGCGCCAACCCCCAAGGTGGGGGTGCCAACCTATTATTTTGCCAAATTTTTCCTGAAAACTGCATAAAAATGAAAGAAATTGGACCCAGAGGGAGGCGCATCCCTGGCACCCCCCCCCCGGCCTTAGATCCGCCACTTACAGTTTAGTTTTGTACTGTTCCGAGACCTCCTGCCATGCCCTCCCTTAAAAAATTTCAATATTCCGTTCAATATTCAGAGTTCTGTGTCTTGTCCGAATTCCACTGAAAGCTACATTTGAGTTTTTCAGTAATTTTTAGTTGAATTGCATTCATGGTGATGTGTCTATAAAGTAAGCAGGTCACCATAAAATAAAATGCAAGGTGTCCTCCATAAATAGACTGAAATTATAGCATGATATTTGCAAATAGAAAACATAGAAAGTAAGCAATAATCAAGACTAATTGTTATCTTCTTCACAGAGTGACAGTCACTAAATGTAGGTGACCTTCTTTCAGTGACATCACCAAATTTTAAATTCATTGAATTCATCCAATTCAATGACAATGATGGAAAAACTCGATTGTACATGTGAAACTCATGTGATGGAGTTGCAAACTGTCAAATCTTTTCACTACAGAAACTGTTCTTTTACAGATGACATAGAATGGACAATATTGGACAGTGAACTTGTAAAGGACCGCGGGCTGACACGAGTCACCATCAACCATGGTAATTTCACAGAGGATATTCTGCTAAAATTACATGGCCTAATCAACTTCAGTCACTGTTTATTTATCGGTGGGTATGTAGAAGTGTGGATCTACAGAAGTCAGGATGAACCAGCTCCAACAGAAGAGAACTTAAGATCGTTTCAATCATTTCTGGCTCACCGAGGAATGAAGATGTACAAAGCAAAACTTAGGGTGCGTTTTTTACAGTTTAGAGTTTATGATGCCAGTCGAAATATACAGCTTAGTCATTGTGATCTTAGCGGTGACCTCTTCGTGAAGAGCTTTAATAGAACTAAAGATGTTTTTATGTTCATTTCACTTCTCATTGACCATGGTTCAATATCAGATTCACATATTAATTTACAATTTTCCCCTACAACTTTTAGCTATATAAAAATGATTGGTGTTAATAAGTACAATGCTATTTTAATGAATGATGATAGCACGACTTTTAATAACTTAATCGTAAATCTTGAGAACTCAACCTGGACTAACAAAGACTACCCATTCCTGGACCTTTTTAAAGTATTAAGCTTCAGCATTATTTCTTCAGAGTTAACAAGAACATGCTCTGCATGTACTCTCATGACTGTTCATGGTCATGACGAATTATTTGTGTCCGAGACAACTGAATACTTTCTGAAATCCATGGTAGAAAATGCCCATCACCCTAGGAATCCCACTTTCTCTTTGATAGACAACATTTTCAAAGCACAGGGTAGCTTACAGGATAAAATAGCCACTAGACATATTGGAATCATCTTGACAAATAATACTTTTATCATTGAAGGAAGTGTGTCCTTCAATGTAGGCCGTTACTTCATAACAACAAATCTTTTGATACAATGCTCTGCAGGTAATAAGGCACAAAGAAATTTAGGTCAAAGTGATGTTATTTATACATGTGACCCAGTATGTGAAGGGCAGTCAAAGTACTCTTTACAGGAAGGAAGACTGATAATCAGTGGGAGATTGACAAATTATAAGGGCCAAGATGGTTTGATGTCAGGCGTACAAGAGTCTGGCACATTACAAGAAGCCTATGTCCCTTCTTGTCAACCATGTCCCCTTGGTGCAAGGTGTGAAAATGGAATACAAGTTCTCCCCAATTATTGGGGTTATGTAACATCAAAATCATCTGTTTCTATGATCAGATGTCCAGATGGGTACTGTTGTCAAGGAAATGAAACCTGCAATGGCATTGATCCATGTAATGCAGGAAGAATAGGGACTTTGTGTGGAACTTGTGAAGATAACTTAGCCGAGTCAATCTTCACTCCCACATGTGTCCTGAAAGAAAGTTGTAAATCAGGGTTAGTAATAATTTTGTTCATTTCAGCTGCCTTGTTCTATGCATTTTTCTTGTTGTCATTTAGCACTATTAAAAATAAGTTCACCCATGTATTGAAAAGAGGATATACAATTTGTAAAGAAAGATGTAAAAGTGACAAAGACAAAATGAAAGATTGCAATAAGCCAGCAGTTAAAGATGGCAAGGCCGATGAGAGTGGTTTTAAATACATGCAAATTCTTTTCTATTATGTGCAAGATGCAAAACTGTTCACAGTTTATTTACCAGAATTGGATGCAATAACTGAGAATGTAGTGGTAAAATTCTTAGAGTTCTCACCTGGGATACTGGGAGCTTACATTGAAGCTACAGAACTTTGTTTAGGGCTTTCTTCTGCTATCATCAAAGTTGTTTTTGAACTATCATTTAGGTTTCTGGTGATGATGTTTCTGGGTGCCATATACCTAATTCAGAGACTTCTATCAAAATATACCAAGTGGAAGGCATATTTGAAAAGTCTGAAAGTTAGATTAGTTGAGGCATTTTTACTTACTGTACTTGTTTCTTATCAAAAATTGCTGATAGGAACCTTTACTTTGGTACAATGTGTTAACATTGCAGATTCCACAGTGTTATTTATTCAAGCAGATGTTGAATGCTACACATGGTGGCAGATTGTTATTCTGATTTATATCTGCATCTGTGTTGTTCCCCTTTTCTTTATCCTGGCTCATCTTCTTTACTATATAAAGGACATGAATCTATCCGTTAGAACTTTCATAGTTGCCTGTATTTTTCCATTGCCTGTTATAATATGGTATCTGATAAAGAGAATTCGAAACAGAAGATGTAAAGCCAAAGTTTCAGATAAAGATAAAGATAAAAATATGGACACAAATTCTGAAAACAAGAATGAAATGGAAAATATACCATTGCATGACGTAGGTATAAACGCAGAAACTGCTGACGTCACAGAAAGTCATGATAAAGCCATCGAGACACATCCTCTCATTGAGGATAAAACAAAGGAAGGGTCAGACATAAAATTAGAAATTCTTGAGGTTGAAGCACAGGAAAGGTTAGTCATCGAAGTAGAGCCTTCTACGGCACAGTCTTCCGATATAGGTGAAGGTACTTTGACAGAACATCTGATAAGAAGCAGTAGTGGTAAAGGCAAAACTATGGCAAAAGGACTACTAGTTGAATCACACACTGAAAAATTACCAGAAATCAAAGACGATGTTTCAAAAGATATATCCAGCAAAAATGAGGTAGATAAGGCAAGGGGTGATAGTGAATTTTCTCAGGAGGAGATTACAACTTCAGTGAGTAGGGACCCGAATCAAGTTTCTGAAAGTGCAATCATTGAGCACAAGAATAAAACCAACATGGTGGATGATTGTGTTGAAACCAAGGACACTGAGAAAGTTTCTTGTAAGAAAGCTATCGAAGATACACTGAAAAAACATTACAAGTGTCTTAGCTTCTTTGGCATCAGATTCACCTGGTTAGGGATCCACATGCTTTATAGATTAGCTTTAGTGGTCTGTAGAACATTCATTACTGAGCCAGTTACCAGGCTGTATCCCATGAGTGCATTGGTTTTGACTATGGCTGCAGCTAATGGATTCATAAAACCATACAAAGACCAAAAAGCTAACATAACAGCCACTCTATCTTACATAGCAAATCTGTGCATTGCTGGATTGAATCTGGTTAAAGCCCACCTTGTGGCTTTTGGTTGTGATACCAATTGTCAGTTTAGGGATACAGTTGTTCAGTACATGGATACTTTTGAGAATGTACTGCTATCGTACGCGCCCATTGCAGCCATCGGTTTGTGGGTCGTTTACCAAGTATTCCAGAAAATTCTGCCGAAAGGTAAATAGAAAAGGACGGAGGTTTTCATTTTGTGCAAATTTTTGAAGAAAAAATATCCTTTGAACGTTTGATATATCGGTATAATTTTTGAAGTTGAAAGCCAGTCTTTCATATTTTTGATTGATCAAGAGTCATTTCAATCTTTCAAATGTTGTGAAAAGGGTTCAAAATAATGTCATATTGCTATGCGTATCTTTTAAAGATGTAGTTTCCATACAATTATGTTTATCATTGTAAATAGGTAAATATTACAAATTCAAGAAGTAGTCAATCTCTCACTTGCAATTGTTAAAATAGTTTAAATATTCACAGGGTTGATGTCTAATTTCTTACTGACCATTGTTAAAACAGTTTAAATATTCACAGGATTAATGTCTAATTTCTTACTGACGATTGTTATAGCAGTTTAAATATTCACAGGGTTGATGTCTAATTTCTTACTGACAATTGTTAAAACAGTTTAAATATTCACAGGGTTGATGTCTAATTTCTTACTGACCATTGTTAAAACAGTTTAAATATTCACAGGGTTGATGTCTAATTTCTTACTGACCATTGGGCACTGACTAATTCACATGGATGGATTAGTGGCACGAATTTAGTCCGAAAAAAATCATTGGAACTTGTTTCCGATTGCTCATTAATCCCGCAGCTATTCATTTTTTTTCTTTATTTTTAAATAATAATCTCAACTTAAGTCAACAATGTGTCTGTAAACTGAAAAACATTTCTTTGTGCAGTCTATCTAATTGTGGGTTCTGCTCCAATTCGATAGAAGAAATTTTGGGGGATAAACTCAATGCTTACACATTACATCTGTACTTTCAATTCTTCAACAGGGACAATCGTGAAGAAAACATTGTAGAAATTTCAATTATTGAGCTACAAATTACAAAACTCTTAACTATGTTTTTTGTCAAATAGGAAAGACAAGACAATTATGGACTTATAGTATTTTAACTTGCGTTTGTATCATCTGTGTATTTTGTCATTATGTTCTATCTAAATAGTGTAATGTTAGATCGTGTATTCTGAATACGTTACATTTAAGTTTTAATTAAAGATATCAATTGTAAAGAATATGTTATTCCACAAAATAGATATCACTAGATTTAAAGGCTATTTTGCTGAGTTTGTTACCGTTTTTCACAACATATTTGCAAAGCGTCAATAGTAGATCTATTATACTTATTAAGTACATAAGTAGAATGACATTAAAAGTATCGTTTCAACCAATATTTATGGAACCTATTATCTACATAATTACTTTAAAATTGCTCCCACGTCACATTTTCATTCACATAAATGTAACGTTATTATTGAGAAAGTCCATTTTGGGCAATCTATCTTAATCTGATAGAGTATTACTGAATGTAATAACATTCGTCATATTAGCTAATAACATTCTACCAAATACGTTATAATTATACAACTTAATTTTTTGCTTCATCACGTTAATTTACGAACTTATATTATCTTTGCTATTTATTTTGTTTTTATGTTTATGTGTATGATTTTTGACAGTCCTATTCTAGATTACACAGACAACTGTCCTACATGTTCAACAAACTCTTGTCACAATTTTAAACATTTTGAGTTTTGATTTAAAAGAACAAGGCGCAAGCTATTTTGCTTTATTGTTAGTTTATTGAGACTGTGTCAACGTTTGGTAAAACTGGAGCATTTTATAAAAAATTCATCTCTTTGAAGTTTGAACTTCAAAGTTAAATTTTTTCCGTGTGACCTTCATCATTAGAAATCATTACTTATTCTCAAGTGTCCAACTCTAAACATGAAGCAGTTGGTAATTATTTTGGTTACTCTCACCGGGCGGTTGGTTTTCAGTAAAACATTAAATAACGTATTTGAAACACAGTATGTCAAACCCTCATCATCAGTGACACCAAAAACGACATCTGAGGTGACATCAACTGTACTGGTACCGATGGCAGGCGAGACACCCAAACATCTTCACTCGAATCCACCATTGAGTGCCGCTCCTTCTGTATCCATGACAACAGATATGATAACAGGTATTGATATCAGCCAGGTACAGATGAAAACATCACTTTACAATTTAAAAAGATGCTAATTTTGGTTTTAGCTTTTATTGATTATTGAAACAATTCCTCTACATATTGAACTTTGTGTGGCTTCTGATTTTTAAAATGCTTTGTGATCTCTGGCGACATTCATGATGACCGATGCACCTAATAATAACCAAATGACAAGAACTTGAAAAGAATGTATCAGTCACGTTCTTTGTCACATATTCTACCACGACATTGTAATATTTCAAAAGATATTTTCCAAAGCCATTTAAATGAAATACATTTGTTTTCAAACAGCATGTACATAGGAGAACAATAATTAATTTTATCTTTGAGATTGTTTTCAATGAAACTGTTATTTGTATTGTTTGGAATAGTTACACATAATATCCTATCCAAAATCTTTGCTTTGCAGGACACAGAAATCCAGTCAGTTTCACCCAAATTAGATAATAACATTAAGAAACAGGTTTCTCTTTTAATTTTGTGAGGTTCTATTATAGTCATAGCATTCCATCTAATATTGCTTAAATCCACACACATCACATCTTCATACCATAAGGAAGGAGCTATGTTTTCTCTGCTTATAAAGGTTGGTCTAACATGATGGCTCTCAACACATTCATACTTGATTACCAAGTTCTTAACATTTGTGTTCAAATATTGTTGAAAAGTCAGAAGACTTCCTGTGTTCCACTTTTTCATTTTCTGTAAGAAAAGAAAAGCATCTCAAGTCCTAGTACCCACATTCAAATAGGTTATGTCCCCCAACTTACTCTTTATTCAGATTTCTAATAGGACATTTCATAAATGTTTTAATATTTGTGGTGGGTAAAAACAAGACCTCGGATAGAGCAGTCGTTGAATGGACGTACGTAGTTACCACTGAAATGCCCCAAGCATGGTGCATTATGCTGAAAACATGGAAGCTGAACAATGATGATTAGGATATGATAGGTGACTATCTCTTATGGTATTTAATTCTAGCACATACTGTAGGAAACTCAAGCACTGCTTAAGTGATGCAAAAGCTACTTTATTAGTGCTCAGTGCCATGTTGTCACACATATTTCTGGGTGACTCATGTAGTTACCTATTTCTATTTTGGCACGTTCCTGTAGTGTAATCGGGGTTAGATTAAGTTGAACATGGAAAGACTCCACTCAAGTTTTTAATTTGGATGGAGGTGTCTCTCGTAGTCATCTTTAATCAGTGTTCATGTTGTCAGCCATATTGTATGCTAGTTATTGTCAGTAATTATAATGTGGCTGACATAACTCTACCATTAACCTCTAACAAAAACTTAGCATAACTTCATTTTGGTACATTTTCAATTAAGTGCATTGTCTTTAATCTTAAACAGCTGTCTTTTCTAGAAATTTCAAAATTTTTATTAGCTGGAAAATAAGTTTTAGTTCAGACAGATTAGAAATTTTACCCCTACCCCCCCCTCCAGAACATGTTAGTGCAGGAATAGTAGCATGACTGAACATTGATAAGATGACCTGCACAAGTATAAAACCATTTAAGTGTTATGATGTTTTTGCACTAAAATTACTCAGATATTTGTCCTAGCAATTGCCTTGAGACTACGATAAAGATAGAAACTTCTAACAAAACCTTAGCACATATTCAATATACATTTTATACATTTTTAATTAAATGCATTGTCTTTATTCTTAAGCAGATGTTTTTTTCTGGAAAATATGTTTTCATTTAACAAAGATGTTAGTGTTAGTGTAGAATGGGTAGAATGCCTGGACATTGATATGATAATCTGCTCCAGTATCAAACCATTTAAGTATTGTGATATTTGTCAGCACAACTGGTAATAAGCTGAATGATTGTCAAATATTCTGATATTGAAAGAATTCTGCATGATCATATTTTACACAAAATACATTCAGATAGCTTGTCTCACCATGATTATTAATCAGTATTCAGACTTAATAGCCTTGTTAGCTATAGGAAGTGTCCCCTCCTCCAGCCAAAGGTCCAACATTTTCCTGCTCAAACATTCAATCATGACACTCAGACATGGCCATGAGTTACCTTGATGTAATTTTACTGATTAGTTTAGAACTGGTGACCTTAATTTTGTTACTCAATCTTGAAGAAAACATTTCAGATATTAACTGTATATGTCCATTTGTTATGTCCATTACACAGGTATGAATCAAATTTAAGGTACTGACTACATTGTCATTTTGGGTGTTTGCAATCAGACACTTAAGCCAAAGTGTATTTTTTCTGTACTGATATGAGATAAAAAAAAATTTGCCTAATTCTTGTATGAGCGGTTTTGTTCAATTTGTCTAATCCATCTGATTAGACAAAATTCTTTTATTTGTGAAAAACAACTAGACTAAGGCTTTGTCAATGTTAGAACAGAAATGAGATGGAATATATATACAACAAATAGTTCTAAAACATTAAGACTCACCTGATTAGGATACAATTTCAGACCAATAAACAACCCTTCAATTGGAGGGAATGTGTCATCTATCTTCTTGAGTAATATTATTAATTCATCCAAGTCTTCTCTATTATTGAACACAGGAAGATTTGCACCAAATTCCCTACAAAGCTCAGATGCTTCATTCCAACTCTTGTTTAGACCAGTGTGAAAAAATGACACCAAAATGTATTGATCCTTTAAGCTGGAGAATGAGATGCATATTCCTTCTATCTTTTGTGTTACATTGAAACATCTTCTCATGGACATTGTACCTGTGAAATAATTGTCATAGTTGTCACGAATCCAAAATACATTCACAGGTGGAAGGTCCAATGTTGACAAGTTCGGTAACGGCCTGAAGTGATCAGCTGTTGAATAGTTGAGAAAAGAATTCAGTTGTTCCTCTAGTGTTGAATCCTTTGGCAAAGATCTCAAATGCAAAACTGGTGCTGAAGAGTTTAGCAGACGAAGGTAAGCTTCAGTCATTACACCTGGCAGGGGTATGTATCTCTTGTTCTTGCTTCTAAGTATTGGAATTAATGTCTTCCAATGCAAAACTGTAATAAAATAATGACAACAAGCTAGTGATCACTGCTATTATTTATGAACTGACAACTGTGAAGCAACCTGCACTGAACATGTGTACCAAAGTAAGTAATACAATTTTCCAGGTTACCCTAACATGGCAAAAGTACCACAATCCTCCCCACTCTCTTCTGGAAAAGAAAAGTTGTTAATTCTAGGCAGATCTTGAGATCAGGACTTCAAACTTCCTGAGTGGCACTTTAACCTCCCCAACTCCACCCCCACCTCAAAAATAAAAGTTTTATTTTTTGACAAAACTTCAGATTTCTCAAACTATTTTCTAAATATTCAATTAAGAATGCAGAAAATAAATTTGAACTCCATGAGCTTTCCCTCGTGAATACATATTTACTACTATTTATAACATGAACAACATCTGCCCAACATAAACAACATCCACCCAACATAAACAACATCCACCCAACATAAACAACATCCACCCAACATAAACAACATCCACCTAACATAAACAATATCCATCTAACATAAACAACATCCACCCAACATAAAACAGACTCCCTGGGAGACTGAAAAGTTACGACTACAGTTGTTGACTCAGTAGAGTTCATAAGCAGTTGGATTTGGGTTATGTACGAATGTTTCAGATTTTTGACGATTTTTGGGCACTTTTTATGCACCAAAGCTGCACATCAATACTATGCATCAATGTTGAAATGAATATGGGGGTGGGAGAACTGAGAACTGGAGGTGACCATCTTTCACTGGTTATTATCTAGCCAGCCATCTTGCATGGCAGACATTACCAGAAATCCCAAAATAGCGATTATAACTCATAGAATCAACATAGAGACTTGCAACAAAAACTGAACTACACTAAGTTTGGGTCAATTTTTAACTTTAACATAATATCTGCCATCTTGGATGGCAGCCATTACCAAAAATTACAAAAATGGCAATTATAACTCATAGTTTGAGTCAATCATGGTGGCTCATAGAAAGAGTGTAACATTTATGCGTGGTGCCAAGGAAATTTACCCTGGAATCACCTATGTGTCACGGTTAAACCAACTCAAGGTGCATCCCCGTAACCTTTTTGCACTTAGCCGGCCAAGCCTCTCTCTTGCAAAGAGAGAGGAATAGCCAGTTACAGTTAATTTAGGCAGCTATGGCCCCGCTGTAGCCGCCATTCCGGCCTGCATGTGCGTGAGTAATTAATACTCATGCATGGGCAGCCAGTGCCCAAACCGGCCACGCCCCTTCCCTTCCAAACGGTATAAATACTCGAACTCACGGAGTTTGGGAGGTTCTCCCCGGATTTGGACTTAGCTTCGAATCCACTGTTCTGGTAGTCCAAGCTTGTCGGTGCCTGCCGACTCGTCCCCCACCAGAGCACCTTGACCAGCACAGCTAAATCAAAATTAACAAGAAAGTCCTCCTGCGTGAACGCAAGAGGCATACTGACCACGGTGTAGCAAGTCCTGGGGGGGGGGGGGTACTCAGGT
>JBCAUG010735808.1:0-11735 GCA_038406175.1 Haplosyllis leylae | reverse complement strand
CTCAGTAAAAACTTCAAAACTGCTTAAAGGAATACCACTATACGATCCAGAATAAACCGGACCGGCTAAACTAATACAGACGTCGTTGGGGCTCCTAAGGTAGCGAGTAGGAGGGGCGCTCAAAATTTTCGTGACAATTGAATGAATTTGCATTTGAATTTTATTGGAAATATTGACTAAATATCTTATTGACAAAATGGTTAACCCTAGAAAGAGGAAAAGTGACAAGGAAGAGTTCAATAAGCGGAAGACGGATTCAGTGCAAAAGGATAGATCTAGTTCTAAAGACCGTAAAAGAGACATTCAACCAAAGAAAGCCAAATCTTCGACTGGAAAGGATGCAAGAGGTGCAGAGAAAAGTAATACACCATTGACTAGCACCAATAAGACTTCGGTAGCTGCGGTATTTGATGAAGGAGATGATGGAAGAGTTACTATGGAAGTAGATGGAATGTACACCGACTTTCAGTCAGATGATGAAATGAGACCAGTAGAGAATGAATCTAAAGAGACGCTGAAAAGGAAGAAGAAAGGAAAAGAAAAAACTGTTAAATCTATTTCTAATAAAGAGGAAGATGACTCTTCAAAAGAATTAGGAGAATGTGATAGTGAGACAGATGGTCCAAAAGAAGGAGAGACAAGGAAGACACGATATGAGGAAATTTACTCTTCAGAATCAGACAATGAAGATGACGAACAGGTAAAATTCTTCCAGAAATGGGAAAAATTCTTGAAGAAGAGAGGATTGAAGATTACAGAAGACAAAGAAAGAAATGAGTCTGGCAGTGTAGATCATCGATTGGATTCAACTCGAGGAAGTAACGAAGACAGCGAGATTGAATTTAGACCAAAGAGAAGTCAGAATTCTCCAGTGCAAAACCGAGGTATGAATAATAAAGCCATTATACCCAACGATCAGTCTAATATAATAAGGAGTTCTGATTCTGAGACTACGATATATAGACCAGCCATAGAGAAAGAGAGCTTAATGAAGAATAGGTTTAGCTCTTCATCGGAAGAAGATGAAAATAAGGAAGTTAGTCCAGGGAAAGACTCAGAACTTATCGATGATTTGATTGCATGTTTTGTAGGAAATGAGAGAATCAGCAGGCAGCAAGACAAGAAGAAAGCTAGGGACAGGAGCCACAGCCGAGACAGGACTGAGCCCACCCCACATTGCTCTAGAGAACAACACATTCCTACACCGGAGGAATATCAAGAAGAGATGGAGAAGATGATTCAAGCAAGAGCAGAGAAGTTGGTGAAAGACGCAGAGAGGGCCAAAGCACAGATTTATGAAGTACCTGGTAAGCTTCACCCAACGTTTAGTTTTAACAAGTCAATAGCATATTCATTATTGCTCGATGATGATTACCAAGTGGTAGAGTCTCATGTAGACCATTCTATGGTATGTAAAATCCAAGCTGGTGAGTACATAGATTTCAGTAAGCTGCTCCCTAGAGACAGGAGTGACTACGATGAGGAGGACAGAATGGAGTTGATCAATAGAGGTGGGTCTATAGGGTTTGTGCCTTCATCGGAAAAGGACAAGAGACAGATATCATCGCTTTTCCTTTGGGACACGGCATTCAGAGTCTATTCAAAGATTTATACACAGAAATACCCAGGAAGAGCTGCTGAACTGGTAGAATACTCTCATAACATTCATTCAATTGCAGACACATATGTATGGAGGAATGTATATAAATATGATAGAGAATTTAGGTATCATATGGAGCGTCATCCTGAGAGGAACTGGGGTGTGATACTACAACAAGCATGGGCGCTTACCTTGAAAGAAAAAATTGGCATCAATCATAATTTAGGTGACAACAGGAATGGAAACCGAGCAAATGACTTTATTCAGACAGGGTCTAATAAAAAGAATAAAATTTGCTTCAGGTACAATGGAGGAAAGTGCCAGTATGGTTTTGGGTGCAAGTTCCAACATAAATGTGGGGTTTGTAACAAGTTTGGGCATGGTGCTCACATTTGTAGGAAAGCTGGAGGGCATGATAGTTCAAGCAAGAATAATAATAATAACTCTGGATTCCAGAGGCTCAAGGATTTAGACAACGACAGTAAGAAGAAGTCACGACGTTAAAATTAACAAGCAGTAGAATGTGTATAATATTTTATGTATCGCATACTTTTATGTTATTATAATTTGTTTATTTATTTAAAGAGGAAATACCAGATAGTAACTTGGAAGATTTTTCGGAAGACGGAACTTCACCATGGTATTTTAGCAATACAGACCTGTCAACGATTATAACTCCGATTAAAGTCAACGTATTGGAGAAATTCCTTAGAGCAATGAATTATGATGATCATGAAACTAGGTTTCTATTGAAGGGTTTCATGCAGGGATTTGACCTGGGTTATCAAGGCCCAACGAACAGAAAGGACACTTCACACAATCTACCACTGTCAGTAGGTAACAAGATTATTATGTGGAACAAATTAATGAAAGAAGTTAGAAGTAATCGAGTTGCTGGTCCTTTTAACCCAGATCATTTCCCTTTTAAACACTTTGTTCAATCTCCAATTGGGTTGGTTGCGAAAGGTGAATCTAAGACCAGGATGATTTTCCACCTGTCATTTGACTTTTTGAAGTATAAGTCTGTTAATCATTTCACACCTGATGATAAGTGTACGGTGAAATATGAGGATTTGGACAAGGCAGTGAAAGACTCACTCGACCTTGGTAGTGGTTCAACAACGATTTACTATGGGAAAACAGATATTTCTAATGCTTTCAAATTGGTGCCTCTTAATAGAAAAAGCTGGAGATGGACAGTGATGCAATGTGAAGACCCATTGAGTGGTAACATGAATTTCTTCGTGGACAAGACTCTCCCATTTGGGTCTGGAATCAGCTGTAGTCATTATCAACGTTTTTCAAATAGTATTAAGCATATTGTAGAGTACATGACAAGAGATTGGGAAGTCAGACTGGTGGCCTACCTTGATGACTACTTGATTATCTCGACAATGGAAGAAATGTGCAACAGAGTTGTGAGTATATTGCTCAGAGTATGTCATCTCATTGGAGTTCCTATTTCACATGAGAAGACATTCTGGGCATCACCAAAGATGGTCTTTTTGGGAGTACTGCTCGACGGAAGGAATAAATTAATTTGTCTTCCTGAAGATAAAGAGACTCAAAGCTGTGGGTGCATTAGAGAAGTTTTTGAATTCAAGAAAGGCTCAAGTACATGAGTTACAGAGTCTTGTGGGATTTTTAAACTTCTTGAACAAGGCTATCTTCCCTGGAAGAGCCTTTACTAGAAGAATGTATGCAAAGTTCTCGGAAGTGGTTGAAAGTAAGGGACTGCGGAAATATCACCACATCAACTTGGATTCAGAGTTCAAAAGTGACTGTTTAGTTTGGCTAACATTTTTGAACCCTGAAAACATACTGGCAGTTTGTAGACCTTTCATCGACTTGTCAATCAGTAGGGATGCAAATGATATTTTCTTTTATACCGATGCATCAATGAGTCTCAAGTTTGGTGGTTATGGAGGAGTATACAAGAAAAGGTGGATCTTTGGAATGTGGTCATCGAGTTTTCTGAGAAAATGCAGACCCAGCATTGAGTATCTTGAACTTGCAGCGCTTACTATAGCAGTTTTTACATGGGTCAGATTTCTTGCCAATTCTTGCCAATCTGTTTTGTGACAATCAATCAGTAGTCAACATGTTATGGAGTACAAGTTCAAGCTGTAAAAGGTGTATGAGGTTAATTCGTATGTTAACCCTCAAGTCACTCAACTACAATGTTAGAATATTTGGGAAGCATGTGGGGACCAAGCAGAACGAAATTGCAGATGCATTAAGTTGAGGGCAGTGGTCCAGATTTCAGGCATTGGCAAAGAAATATAAATTAAACAAAAAACCAGATTCTTCTTCAGTGGAGGTCACACCCATTGAAAAGATATGGGAACTGGATGGCTGAAAACTAAGCAATACAATTATTTTGTGTCCTATTTCAGGTAAAGGTAATGGAGGAATTTCTACGTCTTCAATGAAGGACAGTAGTTCGTCATGTTCAACTATTTCAATGGCTGTACTAAATAATATCATTGATAATCTCAGATACAAGAGAAATAGAGAGTCCACTAGGAAGAACTACCTTACAGTATGGCGAAAATTCAATGATTTCTTTATTAGATTAGATTTTAAACCCCAATCTTGGGAGAACAGACTAGTCCTCTTCATAGGCTATTTAATTGAACAGAAAAGGAAGTCCAGTACAATTAGATCGTATATTTCAGCAATCAAATCTGTACTTCTGGATGATGGAGTAACAATTAATGAAGACAAATATTTGACTACATCGTTAATAAAAGCATGTAGATATGTCAATGATACTATTACAACAAGGTTACCAATTAAAAAGAGCCTGCTGAACCTTTTGTTGCAGAAGATAGAGATAGTGTATGGAGAACATAATGATCAACCATACCTTTGTTCCATGTACAAAGCTCTGTTTGCGACAACATATTATGGTCTGTTCAGAGTTAGTGAAGTAACTTCTGGAGATCACCCAGTCTTGGCAAGGGACATCCATATCAGTGATAGAAAGGATAAATTATTATTTGTATTGAGATCTTCAAAAACACATTGGAAGGACAACAAGCCACAAATGGTCAAAATTTCTACAGAAGGTAGAATCAACAGGGTCTACTGTCCGTATCGACTAATCCGTGAATATCTGTCTTTCAGGCCTAAATACAGACACAACACTGAGCCTTTCTTTGTGTTTTCAGATCGGTCAAAAGTAAAACCAGATCACTTCAGAAGTTTGCTCAAATTGACTTTGATGATGTGTGATATTGATCCATCACTCTATGGAACCCACAGCATGAGAGCTGGGAGAAGTGTAGACTTGTTGAAAGCAAAAATACCAGTGGCTATCATCAAAAAATTAGGAAGATGGAAGAGTAATGCAGTTTATAGATATCTTTCTAACATTTAGGCTGTATGGGAATCTGGCAGGAGGCAGGACAGAGCACAAGCACGTCGACCAAAAGTCTAGATTTAATATTGATACAATGCAATAATGTAATAGAAAATTTACCAGTTCTATGTTATCATATATTTTCAGACAATGTCAAAGCTCTTAAAGATGTCTGGTTCGTTGGGGACGCATTTTTGTATGATACCTTCACAACGTTCCAAGCTGCGAAGATGGAAGCATACATCGATCAGGTCAAGCCACCTTATTTGTATGACTATTATAATGTGACTTATGGATTTAACCCACCATTGAGTATGGTATGCAGTTTTGAAGCAAGGATCATCAATTCAGTGATTGAATTACTCAATGGGAAGGAATTTAGACTCCCTAAATTCATTGTAATTATGGTGGAGAAGGACATCATTGAAGGTGTCATTCCGAGGATAGCAGACTATGGATTCAAGAAGCTGATGAGACAATCTCTGGACTATATCATGTTAGAGATTGATAAGTTACTATCTGGCAGAAAAGAAGAATTGAGGAGAAAATGACCTGGTGCACTTTCTACGTCTGCGGAACCACGGCTTCTATGGACAACTGTTATGCGAAGACCCTTAAACGTACATGCCGATGTGAAACCTATTTTCAAGCTAGTAAAAAAGACTAATGAGGTTATTGAAGATTTGGTCTCAAAGTACAGCAAGTATAGCCACTTATTGTATGTAGACCACATGGATGAGATCAGGTATTTTGATCTTTCGGGAAAGCTCACCAATGCAGGGAAATCAGCTTTTTGGAGATTGATCGATGGCACTATAAGAAGATATGATAGAGGGGAGATTGAATTGGATGTGAGGAAAGAAAAACTCACTCCGAAATCTGGAGGTTTGAAAGGATCGGGGAGACACTATGACAGTTAGTACAACCACAAATCTTCGACTTTTGCTTCGTCTTGGCAGAAGGGACAAGGGGGTTCTCGTCATGGATCCAGATACTGATCCTGTATTACACTATCGTAAGAGATCATCGGTGATTCAACAAAACAACGAACTAACTAGTATAGCCTTGTTACATTTTTGTTCTTTGTTAATTGTATATTTGTATCATACATTCACCTGTGTATCTATTTCAACTGTCTCTTTTTCATAATATTTATATCAATTACTATGCTTTGTAATGTCATTGTATCTCAAATTACGCACTTTCTATTTGTAAATTGGTTTATCTATTATTATCTATTGACAATAAAAAGTTATTCCATGTCAGATTAAGTGCGCATCTATTTTCTTGGGGAGGGATATTCAATCCGACGTGTCATCGCACTCTCGCATTCTCATACCCCAAGTGGCAGTTTCTCAGCGAAAATCGGGCGCATATCCAACTGTATTGGGCATCATTAGATGCAATTTTTGCTATTCAAGCAGGAAAGGCCTGCTGGGTACCAATAGGTACAACAACTTTTTAATTTTGGGTTAATTATGGGAGATGTATTTGTGTCAGAAATAAATCCCTAAACTCAATTTTTCTGGTTGTTCTTTTTGGTAAAATTTATTTTTACAAAACTCAGGACATGAGATTCCAAAGTCATCATTTTGTTTTTTATTTTTAAGATGTTTATTTGTCTAGTTATCTTCCGCCAATGTTTGAATCTAGTTCCGTTTCATAGATGTTCTGATAATGTAAGAACGCGAAAGTCGTCAGAGACAAGTTTTATTCGGTCTGCGTTCTACACGGTAAGGGTTGCCACAGGCTCATCAATAAGCTAGTGGGGTAATTACTACAAATAGATGGAGGCAGAAGGTAAAAAGCGAGATATTTAGATGGCACATTAATGTTAAACAACAGTATCTTTCACACATTACATCTGATATATTGAATGTGCAGTTACAACAAACCAAGAGGTCTCTAGTTTGCTTCCCAGCAAACCTTAGGACATCATCTATTGCAGGTTCATGTTTTTACTACAATTATTACCGCTGATGAAATGCGCTAAGAATGCTTAATCCAAAGAAATCGCCTTAAAACCATCTACCTCCACAGATTTGTTTACAAGTTCCCTACACATCCACTTAAGTAGAAAATTTGAGGTGTGATAGTGTCAGCAGAATATATCTCCGTTAAAGATTAGTTTTACACATCAATTAAGTCCATAGGGACACGATACTCACAGCTGGAAATGTAATTATTCATAGCCATTCTAATGCTCCTCTGAAACCCAGGTAACGACGACTGTAGATCGTGTGATGCACTTGAGAAACCACTCAGGAAATGACTTGACTCGATCGGCCTGGTGGAAGAAAATACAAGAACAGATCGAGGACATGTTAAAACGTCACTTCAACTGAATCAATTGTCCTCTTGATAAAAGAAATGTTAATCCGTCCATTGGTAGATGTGCAATAACATATCCTGTCGCTTTTGTCATAAAATGTTTGTTTCAAGATACAACAATTCCTTTGCTTTGGCTCAGACAAAGTTTCTTTAGGGTGGAGGGAGGAGGGGAGTTACTTTTTACATGAGGAAGGGAATGCTGTAATAATATAATGTAAAAATGGAGAAGAGTGTCTTTGTTCAAGTTCCTTGCTCGCACAAACAAATATTCATGTCTTGTAGTTTTGATTTCTCAAAATTCATAATTGGTATCAATTACAAATCGTCAATTTCATTTATGCGCGATAAAATTGTTCCTAAAAATAGACTTTTCACCACAAAGCCTGCGACTGGCCATTTTATCTTCTTTCAAAATCTTTAATAATCCGTTGGAAAGACTTGATTCAAAACAATTTGCGGCAAACCGCTCTTTCCTCTATCAGAAAAAAGCAAAAATGTCGTGGCTTCAGAATTTGTAAATGTCAAGTAAACCTTTCATGATATAAAACCTGTGCTAAAGACTGCCTCCTTTTGCAAAAAAAAAAAACACCATCTGGAAGATTGTGGATATGATAGAACACATCATAAACATAAACATCGTCAATTCAAGATTTCGACATAATTGTTAGTTCTGAAATTTCTCTGGGGATGGAGTCTTTAAAAATGTGCAAAGAGTCATTGATCTCCATGGAGATTGAGACATTTGACGGATTAAGGTCATGTCTGAATAGTTTCCATGGAGAACTGTTCACCACACAAAAGGTAATGAGCACATATGAAGATAGAAGTATGTACATTTTTTGTGACTCTGTGCTTCAGATATATTTCTCCTTGTTGATGAAAATAGATAGGCAATCCATGCTTTAATAGCTTTAAAATGAATCTTCCTCAATATGTTTTGACTGTACCAACCTTTCTGAATACAAAACAAGCATTGTATCAAAAGAATTATATATTCTTTGTTTCATTTCTACATTCTGTATCTTTTTCAGTTGTAGGGGCATTTTTTCTGAAACAAATTAATAGCGAAAGTTTGTTTTGTGTACATGTCCACCAACGCATTCATTCGACAACCAGCCTGATTCAGTCTGTGACACAAACATTTCAAGTGGACTCTATTGAGTTACTCTTTTTATTTCTTGAACTGTATCATTACACATACACAACAGATCTCCATGAAATTACACATTCAACGAAGTAATCTTGTTTACAATCTAAATAGAGAGTACTCGACTGACACAAGACATGATCCACAAACAAAATAATTCGAACTAGTCGCTTGTCAATATTGCATTTTAATCTACATTGCGGCATAAAGCAGTGCTTTTCTAATGGCGATTCGATTCTCCTGCACTGAGAATTTTACGATCAAAAACAAGTTGATGGGTGATATTTTTAAAAGAGACAATTTTACTTTCTGGCCATGTAGTAAAAAAAAAACTCCACCCAAATACATAATGTAAGAGAATACATAATATTTCGAGAAAATTGTCTGCAAAAATTGAGATACTGAATCAAGACAGGGTAAGACATTGGAGTTGTTAAAGAAAAGTTAACAGAAAGTTGACAGTGTCGGCTTCAAAGGCTCCCGGGCGAAATATTTTCTACAGCAAAAAGCAATCACTGGCTTGTCAGTCTAGTGCACCCACTACTCAGGGATTGTGCTAGGCGGTGGTTAAAAGAATATTTAAACTGACTACAGTTGATGTACTAATTAACCTTTTGGATAAAGATGATAGAAGTAAAATCAGTATGGTATAATAAGAAAAGGTTTTAACAAACTAAGACTTACAAACAATGACTGAATGGCTGGGAAGTAAGGCAATGGATTGACAAGCCAGATATTGGTGGATCAAATCCTACTCTTGGCAACATTGCTGCTAGGCATCGCTCCTTCAATGCCATTACTACCAACATTACCAAAAAGATGTGTTTCTTGAAAAACCTTTTTTTTGCAAAATTAGGGAAAATGAATTGATAAATTACAGAACTATCAAGTTGAAAGTTGCTTGAGACTGTATTTCGTTCGGTGAATCCTATTGCGCTATTCCAGCTAATCAAGATAGACGTAATTTGCATGTAAAGCCTCAGTCCGATTAGTTCAATATTCCAGAGAAATAAACGTCAGGAGCCATTGACCAGTCCAAAAAGTATTACAAAATAATCTAGTAAAATAAAAATGAAAGACTACAAAACAAAACAAAGTATATTTCAAACTTTTGTGTTCAGGGTCCGTACAAAAATGGCCCTATTAGGTAACATTCACCTTGTAGATTTCATGAAATAGATTACAGAGACAAATTTCTCCATAATCCTGGTTCATCGCAAACTTACGCTCAACTTAAGCGAACACATCAGAGATTGCATCTGATCAGAGTTTATCGTGTAAATAGACAAAATAATTGAACTGGCAGCTTCATCAAAGAACTAAATGAAAGAAAGCTCATTAATGCCGCACTAAGATGTCTGAAGTAGTGATGAGTGCTCTTTAGTGTACAAGCCAGAAATGTGAAGTAGCTAGGACTAGAAATTCAAACGATTCGGCTGCTCGATGTATTACTGTAAAGCAATAACACTAACGGAATTCCTCCAAACCATAATTTTGATACCAAATGATGATGAACTTTTCTGCATATTTGTACAGTGCTCACAGGTCAATCCATAGAACGCATGCAAATGACAGAAAATCTACGTTGGTTAAACAGCCTTTGCGATAAACGTTGAATTGAGTCTAAAAAGGGGCCTCAGTGGTCCGCGAAAAGGCCAATGCTGATTGATTTTTGAAAAAAAAACAACCCAATTGATTACATTTGTAAAAATGCATTGCTAATTTTTTTGTTTAGAACACTTGCTCCACTTCGTGCAACATCCGTAACGTAAATATAGGTGTTACGATCTGCGAAAAATACAGAGAGAGTGCCAGATGCCGCTCTCAGAGCAACCTCTCCATTCCCATGTAACCCGATGTCATATTTGATACGAGAGTAATAATGAATGTCATCGGGTGACGAATTTGAAAAGGTCAGAGCTACATTAGAGCGAATTAGTAACACGAAACAGCTGACGAGGTCGCACAATACAAATGAAACCAGCATATTAACTTCCTGCTGACCTGGGTGTGGTTACTTGTATTGGAGAGCATTTAATTTCTATTAAAAATTAATTCCTGTTTTTCCAGTCATCTTCCTCCTTGAATCAAGCCAACGGAATCAACTTTCGTAATCATACTGAAAAACAATAAATATATTTATTTGCAACTGGACACAAGTGCAGTAGTGCAGTAGGTCTCATGAAAGAGATTTTTAAGGCGACACCCAAAGCTATTTAGAAAACTTTCAAAAGTAGAAAGATTATTAAATCTAACTGGTTGTCAATCAGTAAGATGGTGGGTCAGTACTTGCCCATGAATCCACCCTGCGTTTCTTTGGTGTATTGTTAGAAAAGTTCCTTTGTTCGAAACGTGTAGCTCGGCTCTACACTTGTAAATTGTGGAGCTTGAATTACAAACTCGTACATATTCCGGACATTTTGAACTTTCACTCAACATAGTTGGAAACACAAATTTGGCCGGAAATCAGGATAACCTAGACCTCCTCTAAAGTGATTAAGACAACCACGAATAGCCATGAGTTCATTGACCAAATTACACCGTATGAAACAGTTCCGGAAAGGGAGTACATTTGTTATTTCGCAATTCAAATTTAATTACCTACTTTTATCTGAGTTTGTGAATGGCACACGAGTCTGTGGATCAAACTTACTGTCTGAGCTTCTTTTCTACACCTTGTATGAGAAATATCTTACTCACTTTTTTGTTAAGGAGATGTAACCATCTTGAAGATCAACATACACACAAGTGAAGGACTTATCAGGGAAGATGATTTTCAGCAATTTCTGAAGATTGTTTTTGACCGTCACTAAATTCATTGTCACTCCATGAAACGAAAAAGTCATTCGAATAAGTGCAATTGTATAAAAAGCACTTGTAGTTGTAAAGGATTTTAAAACAAGACATGGATTTGTTTGTTTAATCCATGCACAAAATACGGCAATATTCTTCCTCTAATTGCACTTTAAGAAGTACTTGAGATCATCAGGAGATGAAATCATCGGTCTTTTGAATTGGTCTTTAAAAACCTTCACTTCCAATTCCGCAAGATGGGAGAAATTGGCTCCAGTCGACCGCAATTCAAATTATCAGAGGGCAGTAGTATGCCTGTGGGTAACAAACATCAATCATTCATCTTCACAAAGTTTGTTCGGCGATATATTTTTATTTGGCAAAGATTTTCATCACTTGGGCGGCAAATTTTCGTCCCTAAAGAGTGAAAGGGGCTAGAATCCCAAGTTGCGCAATACCATCAGAAAGATTAATGGTGCATATGATAAATGAGATTTATG
>JBCAUG010735797.1:0-11736 GCA_038406175.1 Haplosyllis leylae | reverse complement strand
GCCAGAACATGCAATTTGAGAGACCCTGAGGGGAGAATCAGCTCATCTCCTCAAAGTTACCTGAAAAGTTTCTGCTGTTGCTATTTTGGCACTTAACAGTTTGGTGAGTTTTCTGGAGGTCCTACTTTCATAGGGCATGCCTCCTTTATATACTCAAAGCCTGAGTACCAGAATATTAGTGTGAAAAGTAGTCCCTTTGAGGGGATAAGAACTTAGGGAAGAACTGGAGCTATTTAGCACCTTTTTATGGTTAACCCAGGTACTGGAAGACACTAACTAGGTTTGCCACTAGTCTCATTAAAATTGAACCAGTAGTTACTGATGTAGGAAGGTAAGGGGGTAAGTAGGAATACACACTGACATGTCATGCTATGATTGGTTGACTGATGCACACAATTGCCTAATTGGCTGTTGCACTTTGTGCATGTGACGCAGGGACTCTGATTGGGTATTTCATGAGGGGGTGGACAAATGTAGGCATGATCTTTACATGATTAGTATATATACACAATTGAGGGGGTAAATCATTGTAACCGCATTACCATGTGGCATGCATTGACTGCAAGAGCTTAGATATGCCACAAATAGATTCCCAACTCCTCAAACAATTTATTAGTCCATTACAACCTGTTACAATATTTACATTGTGTGGCTATATATATGTACCTACCATAGGTCAGATAAGCCAAATACTTGAAAACTTGGAGACCCTTCAATTTTGATATTTTTGTAACAGCTTCTATCCGAAATGGCAGACAACATATTCACGTTGAAGGCTGACCCAAACTTAGTTATTTCTGCATTCTTGATTGTAAATGTACTAAGTATTGAATGCATCATGCCTGCTAACTAGTGTTAAGTACTGTGTCAGATTGCCGTATCCCCAAAAGATGTCTTTGAATTCACAACGCTGCAATCTTACCAAAAGCATCTTTATAAGATCCATTTAAGGCAACACCATTTTAAGGATCATCCAGTAATGAGACAACTGACTTGCTTTTCAAATCCAGTGTTGTTTACCGTAAAACTTACTTGGACATGAAGGCATAGAATATCGGATTCAAACAGGAATTAACAAAAGTCAAAAGAGTGAGAAAAGAAGTGATCGCGTTTTCTACCCTCCTCCAGTAAAGTACATATGCACCTGTAAATAAATGCTGTATTTTTAATTTAAGACATTTTTCCAGGTTGCCCCAACTGCACCTGTGTCGAATGTTTTATTATTGCAGTTATTAACAAATGCGATATTTCATTGAAACAATTAAATGTTCAAATAAAAATTCAAATGAATTAATCGTTGTTCATGTCATTACCTTTGGGCTGTGCCTTATGGCTGTATCTGATGATCTCCATCAACATTGCTGGTAACCATGTAACTGCAAATGTTATCAAGACAAGAGCCAACATCTTTACAACCTGCAGTCAGATAAAGATACACGCATACAATTTACAATACAAATCTGGCATTTCTGACATTTCTGAATCTGAATTCTGAATCCAGTGAGAAATCAACTCACAACAGCATGAATTTGTCATTCATTTCAAATTTATTAAATTTTGTAATGTTTGATATGCAGGTAAACACACTAGTGTTATTTGAAGAACTTAGTCCTTTCTCTAACTTTGACTGGGCAAACTTGCATCAAACACTATATGTATGTCATGGGCACTGGGTAGGATTACAATGCAGAGGGAGTTGATGTATGTGTAACAAGGTGGAAATAGGGGTGTGCTTTCATTTTTCACTCCATTTAGCCCTTGTCTGAGTTAAGCTCCTATCTAACTCAAAGTTGTCACTCCCAAATAGCCTGACAAGCCCTTAATCTGAGTTAATATTCTTCCTAATTTGCTTATCTGAGTTTGAAACCTTATTTGGCACTAAACCACATTATCTGGCAGGAGTTAATGCCTGCTTGATCTGTTACTGCCCATAAATGTCATTAATCTACATCACATCACTTTGGATCATATGATCACTATAAAATACCTGGATCTTTTTTGAATCCTTATGCATTGACAATTGATTAAATATGGGACTTGAGAGTTGCCAAAATTGAAGAAATCAATGCAAACACAGAGCTACTAAACATCAAGTGTCAGGGTAATTTATTAAAAAGGGTGAGGAAACGCCTAAAAGTGCAGACAGCAGACTTGACTTATTGCCATGCCATGCAAGAGTTAGATCTAGAACATCAAAGATCTAGTTTGGACTGCAGTAAACTCATGGGCAACATCTGTTTGGAGTTAAAAACAGACAAAGAAGAGTTTGTTAAAGCTTTTCTAGTGATATTGTATGGTGAAACTTATCTATATCATGAAGGACAAGTTACCTTGTTAGCTAACTGGACTTAGAGATTGGATAACAGCTGAAAATGTGATAACTTGAGTCAGAAAAGTGTCTAACTCATATCAATGCAATTAGCTCCCCGACTCCAGTGCATGCATCTATCACATTCCTCTCATGATCAGCTTCCCTCAGGTATCCAATCAATGTCCTCACATCACATGCACACCCCCTGGTAGCCAATTATGCAATCATATGATTCCCTGAACCAATGGCAGTGTGACATGTAAAAGTGTATTCCTACCCAGCTTCCACCATGTCTATCTAAGTAACTACTGGTCTGAATGAGATGAGATAGTGTTGAACTGAGACAGTGTGCCCTTCTACCTGGAATAACCACCACTAAATGGCTCAACTCTTTGTGTTGAGCTCCCACCTCAGACTTGGAAAAACTTTGTGTAGTAGCCTTGATATGCTGGTGGTTAGGTATTAGGTATATAAGGAGGAATGCACCCTATAGGACCTCCAGAAAAACCATCAGACTGTGAAGTGCCAAAATAGCAAACAGGAGGAACTGTTCAGGCAATGGGAGGAGCTGGGCTAGTTCCCTACCTAGGATTGGTTAAATTGAGCATTTGGGCTGTTTTAGCCACTTTTAGATACTTTCCAGATCCTGGTAGGCAGGAGAAGTTCACTAGCTCTCCCTTCACAACCTGTTACTTAAAGCTATTTAAATGTTATTCTAAGAAACCTGTAAGAAATGTACAATTAAATGTAAGGAGCTAAGTTGTGTTTCCTTGAATATTGCATTTAAAGCTTGTATTTATGATTGTTCTTGTATTGCAGTGTTTCTTAGCTGTGTCTCAATGTGTGCCCAAGTGTATGTCACCATGTCCCAATGTATCTACAATAGTGTATGTGTAACTCCCTTACCCCATTTGTGTGTTTCAATGTTGTGTGTTCCAGTACTCTGTGTATGAACTTCTGGCCCCCACCTGTGAGACAATGGCAGAAGTTGTATTTGTGCATTCTTTAGACTTGATGGAGGCTTACTATTTTGTGTGTGTGAACTCCTCAACTGTTCAACAAAAACTCTCTGTTCCTGCAATTCATTCAACCAGTCTTAGGAGTAACAATAAAGACTGTACTGAAGTTGAATGTTTGTATTCTTCCAGTGTGGGTGCCTCTGTGGAGACACTGACTTGTGAATCTATTGATTAACTGTGAAGGTAGTGGAGCTCAGTCAGCTCCCCACACATCTCCAACCCCCACCCAGATTACAGACTTGAACTCCTCCCTTCACCTAGGTCCAGTGCATGAACTAACACCCTTGAACAAATGCTGTCACTCCCTGAGATTAAAAAACTAATGCTCTGACAGCTGACCAGAAGGATCTCAGTTTTAGACTGGTAGAGTATTCCACCCAAAGTAATAGTTGGTGACAATTATTACTTTTTATTAACAAATAGATTATAAAGTTAACATTTAATGTGTGTTTGTTGCACTTTGACATCTCTTGGAAAAAATGCTGTCTGTGTGTTCTTGTCACTAGAATTCTAAACACTTGGATTTCAAGACTTTGATAATTAATTCATTTCAACACAGGGTAGAAAAATTACAATTCATGTGAAAATTTTGCAGGCCAATTTATGAAGAGACTGGTACCTTATTTTATGCGTAAGTTTGAAAGTACAAGAAGTCCAAAACTATTTATCTAATCTCATATTCAATCAAACCATTGTCATACTTCTTGATAAAACTTACCTGAATTCTGTTCATTATTTCATCAGTTTTTGCTTTTGTTTTTCTTTCATCAGTGCTGAAAAGAGAAATATTTAATAAGACTACAAATACACAGATGTTATGAAATCAATGACTCGTTAAACACTATATTTGCGAGACCATTTTCTTGCACAAACAAGTTTGATCAAATACAGGAATTGACAACTAAGTCCCTTGTTACCTGTTTGTTTGTCCCATCATTATTCTTGCTTCATTTACACTTCGGTACAAAACTATTGCTGTTTTTGTATATGCACAAACCATAATTGTTATTGGAATTATAAATGCTATGACAAGTGTATAATAAAGCATCTAAAAGTGAAAAGAAGAAGTTTTTGTTAATGAGAAAAGGATCGTTTGTTGTAACTTTAGCTTGGAAGTTTCTGACATTAGAAAAACAAATTGCATCACATCATTTTTGATCAAGCTTACCAAGACTGAAATTTCTACCACACCACCATCCTGATCTGCTTTTTTTAATTGACAATGTTTGACTTTAACAACATCCTAAATACAAATTTGTTTGATATCATGTAAGGATGTTGAAATATTTGGCAAAAGTAGTCAAAGTGAACTACAAGACTAATATGCAAAATACTAATACTAACAAAAAAATTTTAAAAATCAGCCCCAATGATTAAATGACCTTCGAACAAATTTTGAAAGATCCAAAAAATTAGGTAGCATTTTCCAACAAACTTATGAGTACCTATGAAAAAGTTAACAAGGGAAACAAAAGTACAGAAGTGGTTGATAGGACACTTTGTATTGTTGGTAATTTAAGAAAAAATTGAATTACTCATAAAATACTCTACCCCTGAAACAAAATAAGCTGGCGAAAAGCTCAAAGCTACAGCTGCAACCCAGACAATAGCGATGATTTTCTTTGCTCTACCAGGTGTGGAAATATACTGAGCCTTCATCGGGTGACAGATTACCAGATACCTGCAATGTAAATAACCAGAGAAATGTACTACGTGTCACGGGGTGACGTAGCAAGCAATTGTGTGGATTTGTACATTGCATGTTTTGTGTGAATTCCAATAATATTCTTACATCCCCTCAAGCAGTTCAGTAAATACCCCTGCAGTCACTTGCATACAAGGGTTAACCTTAATTAAATCACCTAATTAACTCAGGAGGGACAGGAAAGAACTTTCTGTCAAATTGTCACGTGGGACACTATTTTCTCTGGTGTGTGAATAGTTTGGTACTCAGATCACCTGATATAAGCCTGAGTCAGTCATGTGACCTGAAGAGAGGAAGTTGAGGTTAACTTTCAATGTGTCTCCTTTCCATCCAGGATCCTCAGAGTTGGGGGAATCACTACAGCAATACACCAATGGGGTTACTGATACTGTACACAAAATACAACAAATCCTCTCTCCTTTGCAAGAAGTTCATATAATAATTTATTGGTACACACAAACATACATCTAAACAAGAACAGAGCTTCATAGTAACTGACACCAATTCAGATGGCTGATGTCCTTATATAGGAGCTGTTCTGCATGGTCACTTGCCTTGACTGGTCCTCTTCTCCAACGTGAAATGAGTGAGATCTACAGCTGTTTGCTCCTTTTCTATCTTCAACCATACTTCCCAGAAATAAACTAAGGTTAATAGCTGAGCAGAGTGAGTTCTTGTCTTGCTCACTTATCTGTTTCAGTTATCACTGTCTTTAGGGACTGCTCTTTGGAGTGGTTTCGTAGAGAAGCGAAGAAATGACTTTCCTGCCTGTTTCCATAGTTTCTTCCAAGATTCATCTTCCTGGGATCCTTTTCCTTTTGACTATGTCATATAGGATTGCCTCCTTCCAGTTAATGCATTTTACAGTTCCCACTGATAGGGATTTGGTTTACACATATTAGCCTCCTGTGTCTACTACCCATAGACTGCTTTACATTTTTTACACATCTTCTCGCAATGTACACAAGATTCAGGTGTATTTCAATTGGTAAGTGTTCACATACAACCCGTTTTTCCCAGTTCTTTATAGCCATTACTTTACACCAAAAATTCATGTCCTAAGTCTACATCTGAATCCCGCCCTTACAACTAGGGTCAACTTCATTCCTCTTCAGTCCTATTTGATACAAGTAGCACCAAATCCACAACCAACATTCTTTTGCCAAAACTCAATCGAACACTGTTTGAACTATGCCTACCCATATGGCATCATCCTAACCCATCACAAATTACTTGAGAACCTTCTTTACTGCTTTACGACACATCAGACCCTTCTCCAATCCTGGCACCTGAACACATTGAAGATTCCTTTGGAGTTATTCAATAGTGAGCGAGGTGCCATAGCACAGATGAACTGCTTGTCATTCTATGTGGGCAAGACCATGGACATAGCGGAAGCACTGCATCAGTGACCTCCAAACCCACCACTCAAATACGAAATTGACCTCGAATCTGATGCCAACAGAGAGCCAGACCCCAACAAAGGGATGAGTGGTGACAAAATACCCCTTGAGATAACCCCTCACACAGCTCACAAGAAGTGACGCCATTGCTGCCCCAGGCTGTAAACCACAGGCTACAACCATTGCTGGGGATGGCAACAGGGCTAAGGATCACGTCTAATCTGCAAACACCATTGACACCACCAACACCTGTCAAGATCACTCAGTTCAATTCTCCAACAATTCTCCAACAGTTCCAAAGTGCTCAGCTTGCTTGGTGGCTGCTCCACACCCACATCTATGCCAGAAAAGCCCCACAACAGAAAATTGGTGGTGACCAGAACAATTCTCAACCCCAGGTCAATCTGGGGACACAGTTTGATGAAAAAGGTGCCAGGAATACCAAGGATCCTAGAAATAAACCAAGGCTAATAGCTCAGCAGAGTGAGTTCTTGCCTTATTTGCTTATCTGTTTCAGTTATCACTGTCTTTAGGGACTGCTCATTCCTCCCCTCTTTGGATTGGTTTCATAGGGAACTGAAGAAACAACTTTCTTGCCTGTTTTCACAGTTTCATCCAAGATTCATCTTCCTGGGATCCTTTTCCTTTTGACTAATATAGGATTGCCTCCTTCCAGTTAATGCATTTACCGCTTTTGCAATAGCTTTATCTTATTACCAGTTCCCACTGATAGGGATTTGGTTTACACATAAATTAGCCTCCTGTATTTACTACCCATAGACTGCTTTACATTTTTTACACATCTTCTCGCAATATTCAGGTGTATTTAAATTGGTAAGTGTTCACATACAACCCGTTTTTCCTAGTTCTTTATTGCCATTACTTTACACCAAAAATTTGTGTCCTAAGTCTACATCTGAATCCCACCCTTACAACTAGGGTCAGCTTCATTCCTCTTCAGTCCTATTTGATACAAGTAGCACCAAATCCACAACCAACATTCTTTTGCCAAAACTCAAGTGTACACTGTTTGAACCATGCCTACCCATGTGGCATCATCTTAACCCATCACAAATTACTCGAGAACCTGCTTTGCTCGCTACATCAGATGTCACCCTCTACACTTGTTTACATGATATCATCTTCAACTTTTGTGAACTACACAAGAAATTGCCATGTTCACTACATCTGCTTCACTCCTTATAATTCTATAAATCTGTTTTTCTCTCATTATCCATCTCAACATGTTTTATTATTTCCTTCCCCCTTATAAAACTTTAAACAGTGCTTTTAAATGCAAAAGGAAAAAGTTATCACTTAAACAACTGTGAAGTATGATGATCTCAACCCTGCTCAAGCTTTTGGGTGAACATGAACTTTGCCATGTTCAGTTGAGGTGGCATAGAGCTTCCCTGCCTGACTTGAGTCTTGATCTCCATACTCGGGTCTGGCAAGGGTGAGCCCACAGTGAGCCTGATGGATGACCTGTTCATCTGCTACTACTGTGTGATGACTCCCAGTCCCAGGAAAGGGACTGTACCAGAGGATGACTCCAGTGATAATGATGGAGGCAGAGTATGTCAAGACTCTGAAGACCATTGCCCACCAACAGTTGGCTCATGCTGCAAGTCTCAACAAGAAATTCTACAAGAAAGGTGTGGCTCTCCTACAGAAGGTAAAGAAGGCTATACAGAACACCGATGGGATTGCTTGTGACTTTGTTGAGGATATGATGGGGTTGGCAACCAACTTCCTTTACAACACCAAGGCCTTTGAAGAGGGGCTCATGTCTCAGATCAAGCAGGGGTTGAGGGTGATCTGCCAGCAAATGGTACGCATGGTCGAGGAAATTGACCTCGAATCTGATGCCAACAGAGAGCCAGACCCCAACAAAGGGATGAGTGGTGACAAAATACCCTTCAAGATAAGCAGGCTTCCTGAGGGCAGTCTCCAACTGGGAGACCAAAGTGAGCAGAAGTACTGGGGACAGTCCTCCAAACAAGAAAGCCAAGATGGCTGGTGGTTCTCAGCCAAACAAGAAGGGCTTCAACTGCAAGTGCACCCACAAGAATGCCAAGTCTGCTGGGATCATAGTAGACTCTAGTGACTACAGCAATGATGAGCCAGAACCAGCACTCAAGAAAGGTGGCAGACAATGAGAAGGCTATGTCTCTGGACAAGCTGAAGTAGACCCATTGTGCCACCTAGTGAAATGATGACCTGTGAGCAATCCAAGATTATCATGCATCTCAAAACATCAGTCTCAAGAATTTCCCTGAGCAGAACAAGGATGACCACAGCACTTACATCTGTTTCTGGCTGGAAAACAGCTGCTAATTAAGCATACATAATGCAGAGGTGTGAGAGGGCCAACTCAAGCAGGAAAAGCATCATGGAGTTAATGGCATAAAGACCAAATCAGATGCACTAAGAAAAGCAATGAGTGTGCCTCTCTCTTGCACCAAACAAAAGATCTTTCCAAAGTACTTTGTCACAGTGTTTACCCATCCCGGCCATCGTGACACCACGATTCCTCATGACAGCTCAGAAAATTGGGGCAGGGACTACATGCTGGGCCTGTTCAACATATTTATGCCTGCTTCCATCACTCACAAAACTAAGTCAAAGAGTGCTCATACGGGAAAGTCTTTGAATGTAGGGTACTGTACAATCTGCGATTATTTTGTCAGCAACAATCAGTCACTGAACAACCACATATGGGTGCATTTACATCTGGGACTCATCTATTGACTTGACCACTGTTTCTTTCCTGCTGCGAAGTCCAAAGACATGGTGAAGCACACTCATAAGATGCACACCAATCTGTATCCAGAGGGAAGCACTAAGGATGACTAAGCGAACGATGACTAAGGGAAGGCTGATGAACATGTTGCTCTGCATTCCATCTCCGCATTCCATCATTTTCAACCAAAGATGCTTGAAGTGAAGAATACAGCTCAGACTGTCGCAACAGTACCTAAACTGTTGATTGTTAATTCTTGTATCTTGTATTTGTATGTTTTATCCCTATAGATTTGTTAACATCATTTGACGGCTTTTAGTAATGTCATCTAGTTTTTAAATGATCATGTTAAGCCAGTATTGTTATTATTCAGGTTTTTAGAACTGTATACTCAGGTTAATGTAGGAATCAGATGCCAGGGCATCGCAATGTGCCTTACCACTTCATGTTTATGTTGTACAGGGTTTTACCAGATCAGGTAAATCTTTGTTTTTAGAAATTTTAAGCTTTTAGATTTATGTTATACAGATTCCAGTGATCATGCCTATACTCATGACATTTCAAAAAAATGCCAAAGATTCATTAACTTTTGCAACTTCTAACTTTCAAATAAACATTTTTACACTTTGTACACATATGTCCTTGTTTCATTTCACGTCGGTGTTGTTATACCTACCATTTGTGTATGTGACTTAACCACTAGGGATGTCTGTGCATCTTGTTTGCAACATAGAGTAGGGGGAATGTGCGAGGTCTTTTAGGTACAGTATTTGATATGTGCCAAGTACATCTTTTGGTCCTGAGCCTTTCTGTTGTAATCTTGGTTCTCTTCCATCTTAGTTATCCAAGCCTGAAGAATTGCTTCTGATGCATTTGAAGTTGCTGGAGATGGGTGTGTGACATGCGTTGGTACAGCAAACCAGTTAGCGGATGTGTTGATACCTGTGGGTGATTGTATTGGGTGGTACTCGCCTAGGCCTGGTGACTCTGCTGGTGTGCTGGTCCAGTTCAATGTCTTCACCCAGTTTGCAGGTTTGGTTCTGCATGCTGTAGTGTCATATGTACAGGTGTTACAGTAGTCACACTTCAGGTCTGTCTTTGTACAGTTCCTTGCCAAGTGTCCTTTGACACCGCAGGAGTTACATATTTTGTTGATGAACTGGCCCTGATCTGGCTGGCGATTACTCGCACTGGATGTTGCGGTCGCTGAATTATCATTATTATTGGCTATAGCCACCAACCTTTGATTAATGTTAGACTGGTTTGCTGGTGTCCCAAATGTGACTCTGGGATCGTGGCGACCTGTGGAGTTGGTCGCCACTGCCTGTAGGTCGAACTGGGCACTGACCTTGGCATTCTGTGTTCCGATCATGAGTATGGGTACGTGACTCGTTGCTGCAAGTACGCCGGTGTTGGTTGGGTGATTCTGGCGATTGGTCACCATGGTCGCCATGGTGGCACCTGCTGCTTCGTACGGTGTCTCATCATTGAATGCTGATTCCAGGATGCCTTTGCATTTGTTTAGAGATGACTGAGCATACTTCCTGGCTTGTTCCCTGGTGTTTACCAGCGCGTCTGATGGCCTTATTCTGGGATAGTCATATTTTTTAAGGCCTGCATCGGCTGTCTTTTCATTGTCTGCTAAGAACACTGATAATAGTTCATCCATTTTCCTTTCTATCTGTCAGCCACGGATCTCAAATCGAATGATGTTTTTGCGTCTTAAAGGTTCTGGCAGCAGTTGTGCATTGTGGGTTTGCACATGGTTTGCTGCTAGCATCTCAACCAGCTTTGCAAAGACTTCTAACCTGTCACTAAGCTCCCTCCGTGCTAGGGGCCTAATGAAGTAAGTTGACATGTCCTTCCCTGGGATGTCTTCGTTGTCATGTTTTTGTGATGCATCTGATCGCAGGATCTTTCCTAGTAGGTCTAATGGGAATGGTCTGTTCTGAGCATTTACTGGAAATGGTTCGATTTCTCCTCTTATATATAGCTGGCAAAAAACCTGTGTGAGCATTTACCAGCATTGTGGCACCTGGGTAGAGTTCTGTCAGTCCAGGGCACTCTATTATGTAGTTGTGGTTCTCTGATCTGAATGGTATCCCATCTATGCATGCATTGACCAGCTTGGTGTTTGTCATGTCTGGGAGGTAGAGCTCGTCTCCGGCTCCATCCGAACCTTCCGTGGTGCTTGATTTGCCTGCGTTGGAAGTGTCTGCTCTCTGGCTGTTGGGGTCATACACAACTGGTCCTGCTTTGTTCAGGTTGTTCTGCACAACTCCTCCTGCTTTGTTTGGGACCTCGGTTACTAGCTCGTTGTTTTGTTCAGCCATCATGCTTCTCCTTCTTATCAGACTTTCTGGGTTGTCAATAAATGGTACAAGTTCAGCTTCTTGTCCTCTTGTGCTGGTCATTCATCTAGAATGTGGTACTCCATACATGGGTTCTGTTATGTGGTATATTCACATCGCAGATACAACCTTTGTTAGAGACTAGTTTTTTTTGTTTACATTTAGTAACTATTGAATTTATAATGGCTGTCTATGGGGAAATGG
>JBCAUG010735786.1:0-11737 GCA_038406175.1 Haplosyllis leylae | reverse complement strand
AGAAAGAAAGAACTATGTTCAGTTTGACGCCAAGTATGACAAAGCTCACGGCTCATAAATAACACAAATTCACCTTTTTATTCTGTGGTAATCGACAATTTTGAAGCCAAATAACCTTCACATATCGTCAAATCATTTTAAGCTGGTCAGTTAGAGATTTTGTTGTAGTAATATCGTTCACAAAGATTTGAGCACAAACCGCATCAACTGAATATTCAAGGCTCAACACATTGAAAGTGCCTCAACAAACATGTCTTTCTCAACATTTCAATGTACGTTAGCTGTTTGTATCTTTTTAGATATATATGTGCTCTCACATTCTATTCCCTAAAATAGTATTTTTTATGGAACAGAATAACAGCTGAACAACCCACAAGAACGAACTGCATGAACCTCTGTTTTACGGCCAGATGAATATCATGGCCGTAAAGGGGAATTACCTTCAAAAGTACATACTGAATGCAATAAAGATAACTCTTTCACGCTGCAAAATTTCCGGGTCTTTAAATTAAGTGACAGGGTTTGTACCGTAATAATACTATAATGAAAGCAGACGTAGAGTGGGATGACTAGCGCAGAGCTGCGAGTGAAACAAATTGAACACAAAAACAAAGATACAACTCAAAGTACACGACTGATATGCATAAGTATTGATAATTCTACCACATATGTTAAGCCATGTTCACATGCAACGTCTACGCTTGTGTTTGTATCAAACTTCAAGGATGGGTTCTGTGTTCACACTCAAAGTTAGTATTGTCATGAATAGGATGACAAATATCAAAGAATAACGCAAACAGGTGTTACGTGTGAATATACCTTTAGAAGTTCGTTCACACGGAGGGAAATTAACGTGATGGCGACATTAGTTTTACCTTCAAAGATCGGTTGCCATTCACATAATAATGCTATTTGCATTGAGCAACTAATGTACCGTCGAGTGTGAATACACCTCAAACAGTAACAACAAACCAGCCATTAGATTCTACACTTCAAATTCGCATAAAAGATTTTGGTAATATTATGCAGCATAAAACAAAGAACACAACTTTCCAACATTTAAAGTTAAACCAATAGAATTCAATGCAACAGCAAGACTTCTTTGGATGTAAAATTGAGCACAGCTATTGGCTGTACCGCGCCACTTTGTATAAGTTCCAAACTATGTATCACAATATTTTCGGTGGGATACTTCGTTCGAGCATATGATTGTGCTAGGTTTTATATCTACCTTACTTGATCATGCTCACTTCTTCCATTTCTGCAGCAGTTGATGGATATAAACGTATTCCTAACAACTGGGTGTTCTTGAATAGGCATGTCCATTACAGATATCTGCGAGTGGTAATGAAGCAGGATTTATTGGGTGCATTGCATGTTTCTTTGGTGTAGCTCATCACCAGATGGCGGTATTTCACTGGGATTTCTTACTTGACCTTTGACCACTTCCGGTTGTTACCAAAACCCTCGAATGACCTTGACCTGTGACCTGTGGTTTTACTTCATCTGAATCATTGCTGATCATGCTGTCTTCATCTGATGAAAAGAAAAAAAAATGGTACAATTTTTTTTACCAAAAAAATATTCATCAAGAATAATCTCAATTGAAATGCTCTATTTTTCGACACTGTTCATGTTTTCTACTTTTTTGCAAGGTATAAAACAAAACCCTTGAAGTTTGCGCAGTCTACTTGTGTGAAATGACAAATAGACGATTTTATTTGAGTATCTGATGTCTGGGCCACATTATATTTTGCTGCTAAATTTGACGTGTCTTATCTTTCACAGATAACATGTGCATGTTTTACTTTCTGATATTTGATTTAAACTTTATATTTGCATCGGATTTTGTAATCAATAATGCTATGATAGTATGTGATATATATGACTATTGATTTATCAACGAAGACGTAACATTATACTTTACGAACGAGCATTAAACCGCAAACATATTTTTTCAATTACATAGAAAAAAAATCAGGTAGTGAAAGTTTCACCAGGTGGCTCGTTAAGGGCGAAGGGAGCAAAGGGGGCGGGGCGAAGGTAATTATAGAAAAACTTTGGGGCAAAATGACCAGATCAACCACGAAGGTGACTCTAATGAGCCATCAATAAACTGGTAGAAATTTAACATGTAAATTTGGGTTCTTCATATAAATTCTGTCTCGAAGTTCCATTTACCATAGTAGTTAATAAAAAGAAGTCAATCCTCACTGAGTCATTGATTTGTAAGGTAGCCTGCCATATTTTAATTTTGTTTTGTGTTTCTAGTTGTGCACATATCAAAGTAAAATGCATTAAGTTACATTAATGTAAGTTCCTGCAATTTGCGGCTGCATAGGGCAAGTGGTCTGACAAAACAAGTTTTATTGTATTTGAAGTGGAACTTCCAATTAACCGTGTTCGAATTAAGCGTGTTCAACCTGTATTACGTACCGTCAGAGAGTCGGCTATCATCAGGCACGTGCGTGATTTTCTCCTCGGGTGCAGGGGCCGTGAAGCTTTTCTCTATGCGAGGCGCTTGGGGCTTCTGTTTACGGGCGGGGTTGAATGCGTAGCAATAACAGCACCGGTAACCTGAAAAAGAGAAAAAAAAGATGACGTCGTGAAACTACTTCATTTTTGCAGTTGGCCATTTGTAAGTGACCCGTCCATCATAGTCAGTCAAATATTTAGCCACATGTCGCATCAATGCCGCTTGCATCCACTATTTTTGCTGAGCGATAAAAATATGTGGTCTTAAGGAGCATCCACGATGACCGACACAGACATCAATAAAATGTGTATAATACCCAATGGGATCAGTGTGAACATACCATTACAAAGGATATATTGTATTCTTTTGCATGTTATGTACAATTAATTTATTTAATACATTATTGAAATGAATATTCCTGAAATTAAGTAATCAACATCAACAAAACTTTTTGACAGTGCACAAAGTAATTTACCATCAATATCTTGCCAGCATCATGTTACAGGTGTTTTAAACAGGTGTTAGGATAACGTATTATGTTGCATTACAGTAATTTAAGCTACAAACAGGTAATTTTACTAATAATGATACAGGAACAAAGCATTGCAAAATTTCAAATCAAACATATTATGGTCATGGTACTGAATTTTATTAAAACCAATAGTACAGTTATTGTAGTGTGTATAATATTATCAAGTCCAACAATAAATGTGCCAAAATTTTACAAATAAACTCACTAAGATATTCGAACTCCTCCTTCAGGGCCATCCCGTTGTGCGACTTGCACTCGTTACAGATGAGTGCGTACCGATTCTGGGGTCCGTCCCCGATCAAAAGCTCCATCAACCGCTCGGTCGCCGTACGTTCCCGCGGGAGGATCGGGCGAGGCATGGGCGGGCCCGGAGGAGGGCGTCCCGGGGTTCCTGGTAAATGTAAAAAGTACTAATGTATTTCCACGGAATACCAAAAGCCATGATATCTTTTTAGTAACAATGACTGAATTATTTCTTGTTTTTTTTTCTGAAAGACATCAGTTGTCTTCCTGCAAACGTCGATTCTTAAGCACCTTTAATGAACACCTCACCGGTTGGATATGTTGCCATGATATACAGCTGTAATAACTGATTTCGGGCCGGTTGTAGACAGATTTTCTTGGAATAAGGCATGAACATACAGAAGTTGTGGTTACAAAGACTACCAGTCAATGGAACTTATTGATATTCACATGATGAACTAATTCACGGTTTGCTAACTAAACTCCTTCCCCCTACGGTATATTCCCTTGGAGTAGTAATCTCTTTTTATAGTAAAAATTCTTAATACAGACGGCATTTCAAAGTCTGTACAATACCTGCTATGAAGCTGTGCTGACCGTTCCTCTGGACGGTCTGTGGTACCTTGCCGGGACCCTGAGGGGTGGCACCTTGTGGAGGTAGGGTGCGGTTCATCATGGTGGGTCCAGGGGTGACAGCCTCGATTCGAGAACCAGGCTGAGGTGAACCGGAACCTTTACCTCTCCTGCGTAACTCTAATGAAAATAAAGTGTATGATTTTGTTGGTATGCTACACATAGCTTTCAACGAGTTTAGTTACAACAAAGACCATAATGTGTAAATTTTAATGAGGCAGACGTCATGACATGACAAATGTTCAAAATCTCCCTGGCAATGACCAACATTGAAATCAATGCCATTATTTAACAATTCCTCTCACCTTGTCCTTCTGGGGACTGCGGGCGTAAAGGCGTTTCATCAGTATTCTACAACATAAAACAGAAACGGTCGGTTCAAATCAACCGCCAAATGAAAAAGATTTTCTTCCGCTAATCAAAGACTTTGCACAGAAGTAATTCTCAGAATAAGTAAAATAATCCATGCTCTTATGACAAACATTTTAGAGATTATTCGCGGTTTGTTTACATTCAGAGATCCGAATTCCAACTCCGATCCCATTCCTCTACTCAGGACAGTTGGGATTAGAATCTGAATCTGACATCGTGCGTATGAAACGTTTTAAACATTACTACGGGTGTGTAGCTATTTTGGCTCTGCAATGTGAATCAAACTTGTATTAGGAATCTAGATCCGGCAATGTAAACAAGCCATAAAACCGAGGGAACCAACCATGAGCTTTTTGTGTCGTTCTGGATCGAATCGTTCCAGGATTTCCTTCGCTTTCTTGTACGTCTCATTCTCCATTACTTCCTCAAGCTGAAAACACGATCCATTTTGAACATCAACAAGACTCAAACCCACACATACTTTGTGATCATCCGTAGCCAAATACTTCTACTAAACTACTCTTCGTACCATAATTCCAGTTCATTTGAAGATTTGAATTTAACTTACGATTGTCCTTTTCTTTTCTCGCAATTCATCAAGAGCACTTTCTGTAATTAGAAATTTTTTCATGAACATATTCAATTGGGACACACTTCACAACGAATCCAATAAAAATGCATATCACAGGGCCTAAAAACGCGTTGGCATTTGTCACGGAAAATAAGTTTGTTATTAATTCTTACCATTCCTATGGATTCTCTTGACAAAGTACCAATGGAGGAAGCGCTTCAAAGTATAAATTCTAGAAGAAAAAATTCAATGTCACCAAGTACCCGAATTCAAAGCAAACTGATTACACGGTCAAGCGAAAGAGAACGCGAAAATGACGCAATAGCAACTCAGTTTTGGTGCTGTTGGGCGACAGTAAGTATCACAATGATATTCTCTGTCAGTCTAGGCCAAGATTCTGGGTTCCCACTTTTTCCTCTCTTAAATTTCCTGACTCTTCCAGTATGTCTGACAATTTCGCCACGCAATTTTTTCGCAGGTTAAAAAATACAAATCATTAAAATATGTATTTCTACAAATGAGCTTACAAAATGAGGATAAAACTGCACGGAGATAAATTAAAATGTATCAAATGGTTACTTTTGTTCCCAATATTCAGTGATGACTCACATTTTTTTCCTCAAAATGGAAAAAATATTTAACAAACATATGCCAATAAACTGTTTTTGTCCTTACTTTTTTGAATTTATAAAACTTATAAAATTTATTTTATTACCTAATTTTCTCACACTCACCCGAAATTCCTTAACTTTCTGCTAAAATTTAAAAATTCCCGGACTTTCATCTTACTGGAAAATCTTTTTTCAGTGCTAGTGGGAACCCTGAGGTTCTGTGGTCTAATGATATTGAAATATACACTTATAAAGTATAAAATTGTTTTAGCAATGTTCCTTGGGTAAGATTTTCCAAACCACCTCAGCAAAGGTCTGTTCCTGTCGAGTAAAATAGAGCACGAAATCACACGTGGGTTGGGAAATGGGTGCGGGACCAAAAATAAATTAACACTTACATCAATGGAAACACCAGCAGTGGAGCTGAATACTTGACTCTGTCTTGCCATTCAGTTGGCAAATAATAGAAGTAGAAAACCAAGGCGGCTATTATGTAGAGTAGTACAGAATACAGCAGCAAGGATCCGATGATCTTCCTCTGCGACTCCAAGTTTCCCTTTTTCAACTTTTCAATTGCATCGATTTCCTGGGAAAAATCAATGAAGTGAAACCAATTGACATACTTCTCACTTAGTTTATTGAATCTATCAATTTTTTTAGTTTTTTAGTTTTGCTGAAAGCCGTATTGAAATTTTGATTTTACAGGGAAATTTTTCCCAAGGGAGAACGTTGTTTCTACTGGACCATTGGTCCCAGACAACCTGATTGGACCTGTGGGCCACCTGCTTTGGCATTCTACTGGGCCGGACTATTCACCTAAAATTATGTAAACTTGTGTCGGCGGTCCCTTGACCAAACCCCATAACAGCTTGTGATTCTCTCAATTTGAGAAATAAAGACAGTTGTCTATGACAAATTTAATCACAAATGATGGGAGAGAGCGGAATGAAAACGTATGGACCTCGCTTCAAGGCGTCATAATGTCATTGAACTGACCTTATCTAACTTATCCAGAACTTCTATGGTGGAAGGTTTCTTCTGAAAAAGAAACATAAAACGAAACAAGTGAGTTGAACGACTCATCCACCGTTATGTAATGATGTAATGCAGCTTCTGAAATAACCATGGTTTAAATTGCTTTCCGAAACTAGGTCAAGGCGTTTGGAAACTGGTTTCTGATGTTGCGTTTGCGTTCCAACACTTGACTCATCATTTTACACACAAAGGTAGGTTGAATGTTCCTTAAATGTGGTTTCTATTTGCAATATGTACCGGTACATTGCCTTTTCTAAAATAGAATGGACCATTAGCCCGCAGAATGTCAAAAAAAGTACGATTCAAATCTTCTGATTTTAGCCCGAATTTTTCGAAGTTACTTGAAGTAGTCTTCTTATCAGATACATTAGTATACCAAACAATTTGTATAACTTATATTTTTTTTTACGTTTTAAGTCCACGTTTGGTACACAAAACAGTGCATAATGTGGGCTAACGAATTTTCCTCATCAGAAAAATTCAAAAATTTTAAATGATACTAACGTTTCTGGAGATAAAAAACAGAACGTTTTAACAGCTTATATTGAAACCGTGTGAGCTTACCCTCCATCTGGATATTATTGCACCCATGGTTATCACTTTAATATTGTTACAAAACTAAACAAAATATAGAGCTTTTTTTACGTGACATTTTGTAAAAGTCTGGTAATATCGCTCGTTTTCAAGCTAAAGAGGTTGACGCACGTGCGCGAAATCGCAGACACAACTTAGAATTGCGAAGGAATTGCACGGAAGAGAGTCGCTCATGTATTAGAAGTAATTGTAGAATACCAATCTTTTTTATAATATTCTAAATTACGTTGCAGACATGGAGGATCGGGGGGTTAATCTCAAAGATGTCCTCAAAGGCGACAGCAATGACAAACCTGTATTAAAGTTTACAGAAGCCCAATGTCAACCAGGTCATCTGAAAGTCATCTACATCGTGCCAAGAGGTCACAACTCATCAACCGCCGAGGACGAAGAACAAAAGAAAAAAAATCCGAAATCTATTGATCTCTATGAGGTATATTTTACAATAAAAAATACTTTAACTACTTTTCAAGGAAAAAAATTGTAAACTTAAAATTAAAAAAAAAGGAAATAGAGAAAATATAATAAATGCACATCCAAACGATTGTAAACAGTAGCATCAGCAATAAATTAATCTGACATAGTTTTAACAACAATTCTCGCATTTTTTTTTTTAAACAAACCTGTAGGTCAGAAGAGAAAAGCTTAAACCATCCCACCACCAGATGGCACCAGATTGTCCTCTCTACCGCAAGTTCGACGCAAAATTCTTTCTGCTGATCCATTTCCACCAAACATGCAGCAGAGAGGTTTTTATTAGTGTATTAAAAGGATTTAAAGTTACAGAAGGAGGACGGATCCAACTCTACAGATTCTTTGGCCACAGTCCCAGTCAATTACGGAAAGGAACTTGCGTATTTTACAACACAGGTAATTCGGTTAGAAAAAAAATATATTTCAAAATTTTCGAAAATATTTGCTCTCTGCGGCGGCCGGTGACCTCTAGCGGATTTTAAACGAACTAAACTTGCGCCTAAAATCAATCTGTGTTTGTCAGATCAAATAAGGCATATCCGGGATTTCTCAGATTGCGTAAAAAACAAATAGCCCGGGTGAGTTGGTTGGTTGGGGGAGGATCCCATTATCCACAAATAATCCACCAACGATGACTCTTCAGTGACAGCAATGTGAAATGTTTTGTCCTTACCTTCAACTTTTGAAATGTTCCAGCTATCAATGTTGGAAGCGAACAGAAGTTCGAAGCAATAGGCAGCACGTTCGGCCACTTCAGTTCCATTAAAAATGTATCTAAACGAGCGGCTAGAATCGGGCTACTTCTCTCCACAGCTAAACCAGTGCTGGAACTATCTGACGAGGAAATTGGTATGATTTTATTTCCATATCACACAAAAGACCCGCAAACTTTGGAAATTGTGTTTGTCACAGTTAGCGCAGTAAGATAGCTTGTTAACAGCTCGGACACCGCAATAAGATAATGTTTCATTCATTTAATGCTGTCTGATCCAAGATTCCCCACGTGTGCGTCAATCCTCCAGAAAGAGCATCAAATCCATATTTGACCACAAATTCCCAAAAACCTCAAAAATTTAAATGAATTTGGTCCATGGGATGGCGAGACGCAAATTTTCTAAGCAAATCCGCCACTGTAAAATGGTTTTGTATTGTGCAATTTGTTTACAGGATCAGTGGACGATATTGAGAACACCGGATATAATTTCACTGACGGATGCGGAGATATGTCCCTTGATGTGGCACAGAAAGTCGTGGAAAATCTCAAGTTGAAAACATATCAAACTCTGAACCAGACGAACAAAGTAAGAACGTAACTCTGTAATCACGCATACGGTCGCAATGCAAATGAACAAATTAAAATGGACAAATTAGAGCTCTGAATCCACTTTTCAGGTTCCCTCGGTGATCCAGATTCGTCTAAAAGGATGTAAAGGTGTGTTGGCGTTGAACACCGGACTCGGGAGGGGAATCCGGATCAGACCATCCATGGAGAAGTTCAAATGGAACAGTGAGGGGTGTCCGGCACCTTACCCCCTAGGGATCACTGATGGTGGTGCAGCTGTGTCTAGGTTGTAGCTTCATTCATTTTTATTTAGTTCAAAATGTTGTATGAGAGAGAAATTTTTGACACAAATTAATTCCAGGGTTAATGATCCCTAGTTTCACTTGTAATGCTACACCTGCTTCATCGAAAGGGACACTAAATCGGCAGTTGCCATAGTTTGTCTGATAGTTTGGCTACTGATTTTTGTAGACCTTACACATACGCTTCATTGAACAAGCAGTTTGTCCTTCTGTTGTCGGCGCGAGGTGTTCCCGATGAAGTCCTTCTGGACAAACAGAAACAATACTTTTACGAACTAAACACTCTTATGGTAGACAGGGAACTACAGGTATTACATAGAATTTCTGTCAAATAAGAAATAGGCTTTCGTGTACTTTGTCTGCAGTTTGTTGGTGAAGAATTTGCTGCGGAAATTCCCTTGTTTAGTGTTGCTATTTTCAGAAGCTATGTTCAGAAAAAATTGATTCGAAGACAGGTTTTCCTAGTGTTCCAGGAAAGGAAGGGATCTTGTTCATTGCAATAATCTCTATGTAACTTGACAAAAATTATGGCGCAGTTACATTACACAGTTTTCTATCCAGGTGCGATATTTATGCGCGGAAGGACATTATCAACTTGGGGAGAGGCTTTTATCTGGCGAAAAAGTAGATCATAATACCAAGAAGATCCTGAAAGAGATAATCCTTCGAGCAGGTAAAGCGAAGGACTATGATGACGACAACGAACTTACCAGGTATATTTACTAAAAATAATTAGAATTTTAAAATGGAAGTCTTACTTATTGCGAAGTGGGTGGCAGGTGGGTCGAGCATTTGGAGAAGGATATCGTAGCAAACTTTCCTTCATGATTCTATTCTTCAGTACTGGCCTTGAATTTGCTTGCACAGTAGGAATTTTTTTATTGTTTGCGACCAGCTGCTGTTCACAGATTTCATTACAATTGAGGCGTAAAATTGATTAGTTCGAAATGTTTGGTTGCTTGTTTGGAGAAACTTTACACAGAAATCAACATAGTTAAGGCGCTAAATTGAATAGTTAAAGAAGTTTGCCTTATGTACGTTGAAATAGAATTTACCCAAGGCGGTAACAAAGAACTCCATTACTCCTAAAAACCTCGGCGAATATACCACATTGTGTTCAGACGTTTTCAATATTTTTGGTCAGGCAAGCAAGATTAAAGAAAGACCCTCCAGCCAAGAAGTTGAAGATCCCACTCGAGAAGTCCCGTAATGTATATGGGGTGTGTGACCAGTCTGGGCTCCTGGAATACGGCACCTGCTTCTTCCAACCAACCATCAAGGGAGGTCCACAGGTGAGACTCAAAGAGATGTTCATGGTAATGGGTCTGAGTGTCTCAACACATTGTTAGATAGTGAGGGAAATGTTTCAAATTAATATTTGTGTATTTGGCAGGTTTTGAGTGATGCCAAGGTTGTGGTTGGAAAGAATCCGAGTTACCATCCTGGAGACATCCGCGTACTTACGTGTGTGAACATTCCTCAATTACACCACCTGGTGGACTGTGTTGTTTTTCCGACGAAAGGTAACATCAAGCAAAATTACACAATTGTGACATCATTGAAGAAAATGAGCAAACATTATTACAAAAGCCTAAAAATAGGACACAATTTGTCACCAAAGAAGAAAAACGTTTGGAAACACTCAACAATCCATTAATTTTGGACGGTACTTGTGTCGAGATTTCAAGGATGAAGTTGAATTAAGATTCTCCCCCAAAGTCATCAATTTCTGAACGAAACTCAGACAACTTATCCAGGAATAATTTTTCTCAGGACCCAGACCGCACTCTGATGAGATCGCTGGCAGTGATCTGGACGGAGATCAGTACTTCGTCTGCTGGGATCATGATCTCATTCCCCCAGAGGATGCAGAACCTACTTCATACGAAGGTGAAAATGATGTTGATGCCTCTTGAAATATTTAAAACATTTGTGGAACAACCAAACTTGGCATAACCAGAACCATTTATTTTACCCAGAAATGGTCTGTAACTTTTAATTAAAGTCTTGAATTCGTGTTTTTAATGTTTTTGGTGAAAAATGTTAACCTGACGTCTTAATTCAGGTCAGTCAGCGAAACCACAGGACAAGATCACTGAAGAAGACCTCGCAAAGTACTTCGCAAACTACGATAGACGGAAAGTTGGACAGTTGGATCACTTATTCAATAAATGGGCTGATGCGAAAGGAATCAACTCCAAGTACTGTAAACTCATCGCCAGTATCTTCAACATCGCCATCGATTCTGCCAAGACGGGTATGAACATGCCAAGGATGAATACAATAATATTTCTAGTCCTAAACTGCAGTAATAAAAATGAATCAGGATTCAGAAAAATTATCCCACACAGAGCTCGCACTTACTACATCCAGAACTGTGATTCTTTTTGCAAAGAACAACCAAAATAACAGCGGCTGAAGTCTCTCGAATCATAAATTATCAATTGATAGTATTTGATCTGCTTTTGTGAGAAGTTGTATTCGATCTGTTTTTCAATCGCAGAAGCGCCACTATAATCGTTTAATTCGAGATACTGTTATGTGCATATGGTTCACTCAGTACGCTCTCAATTGTAGGTTGATTAATTGCTCTTTCTCTTAAGTCCACTCTC
>JBCAUG010735775.1:0-11738 GCA_038406175.1 Haplosyllis leylae | reverse complement strand
CATCTAACTTTTTATCTCCACATTTCATTATCTCTCTTACTCCTTAAGTCTTTACATCTTAATCAATTTTTCTCTATTATCTACGTACCTAAAGCAAAGTTACAGCAAAGTTAAAACACATAATCAGATAGGGCGTGACACAATTCTGATAAGAATTCTTGTTTATCTCTTTTCATCAATGTATTTTTCATCAATCTTTTTAGAAGAATTTCTTCTGGAATTGAAAAATGTGTCAGTTGTGTGATTATTTATTTTTGTTAATTAGTTGTTTAAGAGGTGTGTGGTAGGTTTTACTTTTGGATATTGTAGGAATGGTACCATTTTATTTAGATGGAGCTTTATGTAAAACGTCGTCCAAAAGTAATTGGAGGTAACTTTAAAGAGTTTGGAAATGTACATGGATTTTTTTTGTTTGAAAACCCTAGGAAAATCATGGAATTTTGTAAGTCCCGAAAAGTAAGAATTCTGTAAAAAGGAGGTGACTGCCCAAAGGGCAGACCGAAAAGCAATACCCAAAATGCAAAAACAAATTACCAGAAACAAGTAACTTGTGTTAAATGCCCTAAACTTGATGTCCAACTGATTAGAAGAGATTTCAGTGGACGAGAATGTGCTAAATTCAGTTCATTGACTAAAACAGCTGGTTTCAACATTATTTTTCATCAAACAATGGTACTGCTGCTTCCACTGGTACAAGAAGTGAAGCATTTAATTAGCAAATACAAAACCGAATCGAGCAAAATAATTAGCGTTATCTTTGTTTGTTCGGTCATAAGGCAGAGGCCAAGGCAAACTAAATGCAAACGAGAAAAAGCGGAAAACTCATTAGGCAATATCCCAAATAAAAAAAGTGTCAGATTTGAATATTGACGTTTTTGTAACTGGATACGGTTGTACCTGAACGTTCTGTACATATATTGATTACATTGTTACATTTACTGAGGTTTTCCTCTCAACATAAGATGAAGTAAAATCCTGAGATAATTACATACGAACAATTATATGTAGATATGACAGATTTTTGTTTCTCACAGTACAGTTAAACTTGCCACACGAAGGATACCTCACTACACAGTTGACAAAATGTGAGGGATTTCACTTAGTTTGTGTGGTCCCAATGGCGGGTGTATTAACTTGGCGGGGGGGGGGGGGACACCAAACATGAAATCTTGAATGAATATTGAATATATACAGAGCTCAAAGATCATGCCCGACACACACCTCCTCCGGATCCGCCTCTTGGTTCATATATGGGTATGTGGATGGATGTCCATGTTAGCTCGTGTGCTCATTTGATAAACTTTATACTGTAATGCCAGGTGTGTTAGTACCGTGGACATTTGTGCTCTTGTGGAGCTGCGCTAATCCAGATATCTCAACATTTCCTTGTCGAAAGCGGAAGTCTTTTTTGACACTCGTTGGCTTTTTAATACATTTAATACCTTAACATCGTACCCTGTCTAGTTCGTTTCAGTGTTGATCCATTTAAATTATTTACACTTCAAATTTTTATCTTCTTTTCAGGTCTGGAGACAAAACTGTTCGAGTTTGGGACCCAGTGAGTAAAAATTATGTTTATCTATTTTTAATATCTTTTAGTAGCATAAGATTTATGTCTGTCCTTTAAGAAATACTTCAGGGAATTTGGAATTTGATCTAGTTGTGGAGTCAGGTGAACATAAAGCAGTAACATGAACCCTCGTATTTCTTGCAGATTAAAGGAGATTCTATTCACACTATTGACGGCCATTCCAGGTGAGTCTCCATCTGTACCTCTAATGTTATAGCCTATTCACAAACAGAATAAATATAGCAACGAAACCAAGATTAGTTGGTGAAGCAATAATTTACATTGACCGTTGGCAATGATCAAAGAAAATGGTCGCTTTTTTCACTTTGTACAGAAATGAATACAGGTATTACAAAACATCTGTATTTTCATTTTATTTTATTATTTTTTTTACGTTTTAGATATGTAACATGCTGTGCGTTTTCATTGGACAACAAACTCCTGGCGACCGGATCCAACGACAAACTCGTAAAAATCTGGAAAATAACCGCAGACGGAACCTCCAAAGGTAAGTCATAAAAACAGACAAGAAAACGGAACAGTTTTTGTGCAGATGTCGTTTCTTGTCAAAACAGCAAAAATTTCGTCACCTGAACACGTTAATACAGTCTTGGGTCGAAAATGACTAAAATGGCGATATATTCTAAACTGTACAACCATAACATACGCACTTTCTTTCGAGTTTCTCTTTCGATAGTATGAAACTCTTGGTGGAACACTGTATATCTGCAGCTGTTTTTTAGTCCGTTTGCATGTAACACGCACAGATAGTTAAGTGCGCACATTAATTGTAACGTGTTTTGGATTCTGTGTCTTCAGTTGTTTCCTTTTTTATCTGTTTGTGTCATTTGATATTTTTGTCACAGAGAGATTATCGTTGCCGAAAGTGCATCTCATAAAACGTAAACTGATTGCACTTTGTTTTTGTTCCCTCAAAAAGAGTACATCCCTTGAAAGCCTTTTCGATAAAGCGCTCCTTTGGTGTTTCATTGTGTTCATTGCATACTTTTTAGAAGACAAGTTTGCATTTGGAAGAAAGAGATGGATTAACCTAAAACGGGCCTTTCGACATTTCAGATGAGATAACGTACGAATCGGATGTCCCTGCTCCTAGCGCTCCTCTACTGGAAGAAGTGGATGGAGGCTACCAATCGTTTACCACCTGGTCTGTGGAAAAAGTATGCGAGTGGGTAAGTTGACCGGTAAATAAGTTTTTCTTCACATTTTTCGGATGACATAAACACTTTTTGTGGGACCACTGGTGCCCGGGGCTTCCGGTGCCGTTCGCCCTAATGTCCTCTCATACAGAGAGATGTCCGCCCAGGACTCAGTTCAGGTTAATGGTGCAGTAACACGGACTGAGACCTCTTAGCTGGAATTGTGCAATGGACTTTAGCAATGGGTTACCGAGGCTAAAACTGTTGACATTTATTGTAACTTTCTCGGTGTCGGTCTCGCTTAGTGCGAATTAACCATCAGCCACAGAAAGCTATTGGATCATCAAGATAAAATTAGAATCAGGAAAACGTTTTTCAGAACAGGTCAATAGTAACTTAGATAATTGTGCTTTTGTAGATTGATGAAATTGGAATGGCACAGTACATGCCAAACTTCAGAAAGAACGCGATTGATGGAGCCGAACTTCAATCACTTAATCACGAAACGCTGCAAAACGCGCTTGGAATATGTAAGGACGCCATATTATTTATTTTTACCTTTTGCCAAAATTCTGTTTGACAAGATTTCCAATTCTACGTTTTCTATTTACCACAAGACATTTGTTCCTAAGGGAACGTAACATGTGCATACTCTATTTATAAAATAGTGATGTAATGAAGGAGTAATATACTCACATAATAATTGTGATCACATCTGGTAAATTGATGCTGTGTAATAAAATAGAAAAGAGTCGTTGCCTGTACCTTCATCATTGGTGCACATTAAACAAAAAAAAACGGTGACTTCATTTAAAGTTGAAGCGTCACCCCAAAAAAACCCTTTTGGCCTTAAACCAATATGCCCTGTACCTAGTTAGAAACTGCGTCAAAGATTATAAGCCCTGCCATTAGGATGATTGAATAATTATGTTGATAAACCAGATGAACGGGAAAATTAGGCACCTATTTACTGAAGTCTGACTGACTAATAGGATGGAAATGGCAGTAGTTCAGTGTCATGGTCTAATATGTATTCCACCAAATTAAGAGACAAAGTAGAAAACGTTTTTATTCCGTTTGATCCATTTCACTTCAACACACTGTTCAGCGAAAAAAATCCCCAATAAATTGCGGTAGTATTTGCCATTGTTACTCGTCGTCATCGTTACGTGAGAAATTCAAATCGAACGATTTACATAAAAGCACTCTGCAAATATTTGAATACTCGAATCCAGAGACGTTACAACTATAGTGCGTACATACTGGATGCGCTATCCACCATTGATTCAAATCCAGGGGCCTATGGTTTCTATCCAAGTACCATAATATTTATTCTTAAGGGAACGTTGAATGAAAAAATATTACCAAAAAGAGTAAAAAAGTACATAGTCAACATGCTCACTGTTATGTACACTGGGTACAGCTTCCAATGAGTAAATAAAATGTTCATTGTAGGCGAGTGGTCCTTGCAACCGAACTTTTTAATACTGAAACTGCTCGCTGTAACCTAACACTTTATGAACGAGACTGCTTTATTTAATTACTTTTTAATACTTTTAGCTGCGCTTGGTCACCGGAACAAAATACTACGGGCCATTGAGAACATCAAAGACCATCCGGTAATACAGCACAAGGATTTATTAGGTACTGTACTGTATTTTATTAAAGTAAAATATCGTCCACATAGTTTCATAAATTGCCTGAAGCATATTTTTCGGGGTGATTTTAAAGGCCACTGTAGCAAAAGGCAATACTTTTTCCTTCTTCACAAGAAAATAAAATAACGATTTTACAGTAGATCTTTTTCTCCTGTGTTTAAATAGTATTTTGAAAGTATGCTATCATGTTTTATGGTATTACATATTTTGTCATAAAATTGGTGCACAAAGAACAATTTTAAGGAAAACAGAATATTTTGGAAAAAATCAGAAACAACTTTCTCCTTCAACCTTAATTTAACGGGTTGTGACATTTTTTTCTCAAAATTAAATACCTCCACGATATTCTTCCAAATCTTGTAGCTGGCTTAGAGCACCCAGATCATGAAGATCCTGACTGTTATGAGGATGACGAAGTTAGTTGTTACTGTTTCCAAGGTCATAGAAGTTCAGCACTGTATACGTTCTATTGTCTTTGATCGCCAAATAAAATATCAGCACAATTAAGTCTTCATCTATATTCACACCGAACAACAGCGAAAGTCATTTACTTTAGAAATAGGTTTCATACCCATTTCCAATCGAAATTAACATTTATTTCTATTGCATATGAAAAGAAAATGTCATTTTATGATATGCTCTTGAAATGATGTCACGTTCACGTTCGCTTGTGTTCGGTGTAAAGAATAAGCGCTAAATATTATTCTCTATAGTATGCACCAAACATATTTGCCTATGTATACTATGTTTTTCCGTCGTATCTCTGAGTATGGGCAAAAAAAATCTGTTTAATTAGCTGAACTTGCTTTTACATGTGTTTTAATCCAGCAATGGAATTATATGCTGAAAGAAAAACACACAAAATAACGGAGCTGCGTGTGGTCATAAAGGGACTAAAGTAAACAGCTCTATGTTGTTGCGAATTTAGATGCAATATCTTTGTCATCGCAACTTTTACATTACAATTGGCATGTAAATCCGTTAAATATTCGTCTTGTGCAATATATTTAATGAAATTTTATGGTTTAACAGTCTTCAATTGATATGCACAAACTTTTCACAAAGCCAAATATTATCTGTGAGAGAGAATTTACTCATATACCACTTGCATTATGAAAAATGCATTTCTCGCTATTCGTCTGTTTATTTTGAGCCTGTTTGTTGTGTATTGGTATTGATGTGCACACATTATTCATCATAAAAAGCACTATTGTTGAACGCTTATGAAAAACTTGCCAGATAAAGCCAGTGCAATTTAACCATGTTTCATGTCATTCGTAATGACTCACTTACATAAACGGCACTTCAACAACAGCGATGACGACAGTGTCGAAAGGTAGAAAGAGCATTTGTTGTAGTCGTTGACTTAATTACCAACAGTGACAGCAGTAGAGGATCCAGGAGGGAGAGGGGCCATCCCCGGCCCTTTGAAGATTAATCATAAAAGATGGCTTCCAAGGAGGGCGTATAGATTACATTTTTCTTGCCCTCCCCTCAGCCCCCGCTGGATCTGCTACTGTGCAGTCATCCATACTATTCGAAAAGTTTTAACAGTTTTTTTTATCGTGGAAATAAATGTACTGTACTGTCTCTAACGCTGCTCATAGGAACGAGAAGTGTCAAATGGAAAAGAATGTAAGGCAGACGTTTTACGTCCTTTAAAAGGTTATATCTTTAATTTTGTGTTGCTTACTTGCAGACGACGGTATTGAAGATGAATTTCTGTGTCCCATTACCCGCGAAGTAATGAGAGAGCCAGTTATAGCAGCAGGTATAGTCAGCGATTAGTATTGTAAATCGTTACCAACACCTCTGAAAAGGAAACGAGAGATGACGAGCGTGACTTGGAACATGTAGCATTTTCTTATTCCGGTCATGTTTGCGGGGGATAACTTGCATCTGGTGTCCATCTTTTGTTATTTCACAAACGATTCTGCGGTCACTTCTCGGTGATCGTAATTTCTACAGCAGAAAATATCCTTTCACACTTGGCTCTTGGTGATAGCGTTAGCTGAGCAGGCTTCACTAGGAATGGGTACTGTATCCATATTTTTAGTATCAGTGTGAACGGATGAAGAAATGCAATTGAGTTTTTCCTGCGATATCAACAAACCCAAATTTTTTGGGTTATTATATCAATGATATGTGCAAAATTGGGACAACAACGATCCTACAAGGTTACTGATAAAAAAACCTTGAATTAAAAGAAAATATATTTGTTACACATAAAGAAAAATGTTTAATAATTTGAAATATGTTGTTGCCAACTTCTTTCAGAGAAAAATCAAATTTTTAGTTCACAAATATAAACAAAGAAAAAAATAAAGTCTTCCCAATTAAATTTACAAAGCCCAGTGAATTTTGGTTTTAAAAAAAAAGCACACACAGCAAAGCGCGCGTGCAGTGAATTATGATACAGATGAGGCTGTTACGTCATACATGGTACATTCTGTTTTACTTACAGATGGATACACGTACGAGAGGGCGGCTATAACATCCTGGATTAACAACGGGAAAACGAGAAGTCCAATGACGAATGCAGTACTCAGTACCTCGACTTTGACTCCAAATAGGAGTCTAAAAATATTAATTCAACGACATATGCAGCAGCATAAATCCTGATGCAATAGTAGCAACTGAGTATATTTTCTTTTCACTTTTTTGAAATTTTATTGTTACTTTAATATTACAGAGAACAAAAAGAACATACATGTATTAATATTACAGAGAACAAAAAGAACATACATGTATATATTTGTTTTTGTCTAATTTGTCGCGATTTTTTTACCATAGAACTTCTAGTCACTACCATATTTTACAAAAAGTGACATATATGTGATAAAAAGAATTTCTCAAGCAAAGTAAAAGATATATGTATATATCAGTGCAGCCTATTAATTACAGCTCTACGGCGTGGGGCCGATTGGATTATATGCAGTAGCGGATGTGGGATTTCTTGATCAATGTTATAAAAAATGCATGAAATTTACAAATAAAAATTGGCCGAATTTATGGACGATGTCAGGGGGTCTTTAATACCAGTAAACATTCACTACATACATAAAAGTAAGAAAAATGTAGAAGTTGTTTGTGGAGTGGGGGGTGGGGGGGTTAGGGTAGTAGCAAATTACATGCGCCACAAAACAGGTTGTTTGGTAAATAACAGGTTCCACTGTGTTAAAAGTATTAACAGTTGCCTTAATACGAAGTGAAACTTTAATGTCAATTTTTTTTATCAGATCAATGACGTGCAACTGATGTTTGATAACTCGTTCTGTAATGGTTTATAATATTTATCTGTAATGTAATTAAGTCTATTTATCACAAATTACTTGTTACTAGTTACGTTTATGTACTACTTGATGTGCTATTAATGTACACTGAAGACTTGTATGTGGACTATATTTCCAAAGATGCAGTGGCAGATCTGGGGGCGGCAACCCCAATCAAGAGGCACCACAAGCCTGTTATAAAAATGGGCCATTGATATGAGCACCTGCATGGTGGTACAAACAAAATGATTAAGGCAGCGAATATGAATCTGAAACCATAATTATATTTGAATTTTTGGATTCAAACTAATAATGCTTTATTGCAATTCATTGAAATGATACATTGTAAATTGATTTTTTTCCTTTACCAATTAAACCTAACTCCAATACGGTTTTTATATGTAAATCCAACACAAAGCTTTGTATAATTGGTGGTTAACAAAGCCTCACAAGAATGGAAACTAAATGCAAAATGTCATTTACAAGATGTGCAGTACCTAGAAGTTGACTAAGTACCGTAATTCAATGTTATCTTTCCAGTCTTGATAATAAGGCATGAAACAATATGCACCATTACAAACCTGCAGAACTTTTCTATTCAAATTTTAATACCACTGGTTATATGTTGTGAGAATATTAAATAAAAGGAATAAAAGTAAAAAAAAAAAATTCTCTTCGACTATTTGACTTCAAAGCTACATATAAATCTAGACCTTTTTTCAACTCCCCAGAGGAATATTAAATTTTAAAAAACTGGAAAAAAAATTGTCGGCCGCCGAGTCGTGGCGGAATGCCGGAACCCGGGATTGAACCAGGGACCTTTAGATCTTCAGTCTAACGCTCTCCCAACTGAGCTATTCCGGCCGACGGGAAGGTAGACTTCAAAATTACTACCAATATCTGGAGAACTTTCTAGTTTTCTTTACATACCAAAATTCATTTATGGGTTGCAGATTATATTTATCCCAATAAAATGCTCTCTTTTCTTTCTTATTGGAAATGAATTACATGGAAGTCCACGTAAATGCTTTTTATTTCTGATGCGCACGCCTCCTGTGTGATAAAATATATATGAGGTGCTTCTGGGTTTTATAAATAAGACATTTTCGACAAAATGTTCATGTTCAATTTCAGTGTTCTTTTCTTTTTCTTTCAGAGTTACCCCACAAGGTACCTCTCGTTGAAAAAGTAAACAAAATCAGGCATGTCATCACACATACCCATCAGGTACTACTTGGGTATGCCACAAAAGGCTTTCATGCCCGAGGCTTAGTAAAGGTATGCCAAGGATAATGTCTGCAAATACTGCGTATGGACCATTTTTCTTAGGGGAAACTGAAAGACAATTTGAGAAATCTGTTTCCTGTCTTTGGAGGCCTGCGGGTTCTGTTAAAGGCCAGTGGCGGATCCAGGATTTCCCAGACGAAGCCGCCGATGTAGTATCTTTTACCACCCCCCCCCCGTAATAAGTGGGCACCCTCTCTTAACCTTTGAGCCAGAGATCCAACTCTGCTGGCTGCTACCGGTAGCCCTCAGCTCAATGCACCATTTCCCCTTCTACTTTCTCCCCTGACAGAAAAGTTTTCAATTGAAGTACGCAAAACTATTGACTAATAGTTTTGCAAATGTTACATAATTAATCAGGGGTGATATTTTTTCAAATATTTATTATATATTTATTAAGACTTTTTTTTTTTTAAAAAAAAAAAAGTTGTTTTCTCACTTGTGTGATTCGCAGATTCACCTCTGGTGCGACACCTGCTGACTGTATAGAGGTCAGCATGGCAGCTGAGCCTTATGATCCACATAGTTGCACAAGCATTGGCAGAGGTTCTGGGCTCGAACCCATGACTGTCTGTGTGGTGAGCAAAGTACTCTATACCATTCGGACACTCTGGCTTAGCTAACATTAAGACTTATAAAATAATTTAGTTGCAAAGAAAAATGAACATTTGTGAAAAATGGGTCAGCTAACATTAAGACTTATAAAATAATTTAGTTGCAAAGAAAAATGAACATTTGTGAAAAATGGGTCCCACACACAACAATAGAAATGGTCCCGAGGCCGTTCAAGCTGGCGGTTTTTGTGGGATGCGCTGTAATTAAAAGGGTTGCGTACTGGCTCAGTCTGATAGGGAAAAGTGACAGTTGCCATTGGCGGATCTGGGAGGAGAATGGGGCACTCCCCTACGGACCAAACAATTCTCAATTTCATGCAGTTTTTCGGGAAATTTGACAAAATTGTATGTTGGCACACCCCAATTGTTGACGACCCGTCTACGACAAGTCCTGGATCCGCTCCTGGTTGTGAAAAGAAAACAAGAACGTAAAATTGAAAAGAAAGGGTTTCATTGGGAAGTCTATTCAAAAGGCCTTTCTTTTTTTTGAATATCCACAGTGTCTCCCAAAATCTTTTTGAACTCTCGTCACTTAAGACTTGAAGCATACAGTTTGCCAAATATAACTTAGGAAGAATAAATGGGTCATTGAATAATGAGAGACTGGGCGTTCTGCTCTGAATGGCAATGTGCACCACAGTGTTGAACTACAGGAAGAGGGTTGTTCGCCATCTTGAGAGGAGGAAGACCAACTGACAGGGGTAGAATGTGACATTGCGTTATTCCAACTTTAAGGTAGAAATATTTTAATTTCAATTTTTCTTTTTGGATGAATTCTGTGTCTGGAGCTATTGATCACTGTATTTTATTTCTTGATTTTTTAAAGTTGAATATGTGTTATTTGACAAACTTTAAATCAATACAAAGAACAATGTCTTTAGCATTTGAGATATTTCCAAGGAAATTGAGTCTTTCTAATTTTAAGGTAAAAGATCTTCTGAGTCGCACTTACATGTAACTTTCGGAAGTTCAGTTCTGGTTCGTTGAGAACTTTCTTTGAAAAACCGGTACGTTCATATTCAGGTAACTTTTACCAGTACAAGCAACCAGAGATATGTTGGTCTATTGAAATGGAAATACTTAAACATTCTTGGAAAGTTTCATTGCTTGTATTTTCATGTCGATAGATGACCTTTGGGCAACAAGTTGAAGTCATTAAAAACTTTCTGAAGAAAAGTGTATTTAGAATGAAAATATCAAAATATTCTTGGAAACAACCACCAACAATAATTTCTACACGTTCACACTTTAAGGTCATACTGTGCATAATTCCATTCAATTGTTTCGCACATTTATATTGGCGAATAACAATAGAACGAAATGGTAACCTCCCGGAATACAGCTTAATCCACGGAGGGGATACACATATAGTATCGGGGGGGGGGGGCAATGTATGGAACCATTTTTGCTTGTGTACATATGTATGGAATAAGTTTTACTGGGTATGCTGCCCGGATAACTTGACAGTTTTCGAAAAGGAATGTTACACACAGGTATTCTCCTCGCGGAGACTAATAAACCTCGGATCCAGCGGTTGGGAAAGGGGTATAGAAAAATGAAACTTATGCGACCTTCACCATATTTTTATGACTTGTTTCTAACAAGGCTAGTTGGAGGAAGAAGGGACATTTACAAGTTCACCTCGTAATTTCACACCGTAATTGACTGTCTGTGTGTGATCTGTTCGTTTTGAACCGATACTACGTTTGATCACGAACCATGAATATCATGTTTTGCAATGAATACAACAGGATGAAATCGGAGAACGAGGACTGGAAGTTCAAAAGGCTAATATAGGCTCAGTTTTTTAAAGTAAAATTACCAGCCAATTACAAAGTATACCCCGAAGTGGTCATTAATTATTTTGTGACTTTGAAATGACCACCCTAAAGTCTAATATTTAGTGACACATTGGTAAATTATCTGCCCGAAATTGAGAGTGAACGTGTTGCAGTCTATCCCCAAATACGGACATAATTTCGGAACATACCCGGATTTAAGGCTCGTTCACACGTTGCGTTTTTTTCCAGTTGCGACTGCGTTTTTTGCTTATTTTTCGCTGCGATTTTGAAAATTTGTTCACACACTGCGATTTCAGCTGCATGTGATGGCGATTGAAAAATTTAATGTTTTGCTCCAAATACTGTCCTAGAAAAGACATGTGGCAATGTTTTGATGCCCGA
>JBCAUG010735764.1:0-11738 GCA_038406175.1 Haplosyllis leylae | reverse complement strand
ACTGAGTATCCCCCCCCGGCTGGGACTCTGAGTAACCCCCCCCCCTCCGTGGACAGACAGACACCTGTGAAAACAGTACCTCCTCTCGTACTACGTACGCGGTTGGTAAAAATGTACCAGATCTTGCAAAAAAGTGCTATTGCTAGAAAAACATGAATGACACAAAGATAGTTTAGCGGCTCTCCCGTTTCAACAAAAAGGAGAAATAAGTTTGCACATTTTCAAAAACAGGAGAAAGACAGTGCTTCGAAATATTCTTTAAATCGGCCGTGCATAATTTGGCACAAACTGAACCTAACTGAGTACACACCAGGGGTGTTCAACCTAGTTTTTCACTGTAAGCATTTCCCTTAGATCTAGAAGTGGATTTCTACTTTTAATTATTTGATGAAGTACACACAATCTAGCAAGTACTGGAAATATTAGATAACCCTCACCTTTATAATTTGCATTCTGACAATTCTTAACAATTACATTGTATTCGTGTCAAATTTGCTTTAGTCCCATATCCGCGAGTATTCTTCACTTGTGCCAAATCATGCACTTCCTGCTCACCTACTTGTATCTAATTACCTACCTTTGCACGTAAACAATGAAGCCGTTTTCCTGCCGGCAAGAAATGGTTCAGTTTCTGGCATCTTCACCCTGATGAGTTTTTCCTCTATTTTGCCGTACAATTGCTCTACTTCTGCCTCACTTTCTATGTATCGAAAATATGCGTATTCCTTGGCGGGGGCTATTTCATCATCAAGAGTTTTAGGAATTTCCTTCAACGTTTCCAGATTGGTTTTGACAACTTTTATTGGCGTGGCGTTTCTTCTTGTGTTTTCCCGAATACTGTCAGCGAGAACCAAGTATTCCTGCAGAGTTGCCTGCTCATTCTCAATGCTGGCGTTTAACCCCGCCATTTGATCCTCAGCCTCTTTGATCATTTTATCAGAGTCTTGTTGAATCTTCACAAGTTGCTTTTCTTTTCGTTTCTTCATCGCATCGACACAAGCTGCGTTTCTTTCAACAACATCGTCTCTTCCAGCTGTAATCTTCTTATCTGAGGACCTGAGATCCCTTGTTATTGAATCCAGATTGGAGAATATAATGTCAATCATGTTCTCTCGCTCTCCTTTAATCTCCACAACTTCATGATTTCGATGTGAAAAAAAGCAATATGGACAGATGGGCATCTGGCATGTCGAATCCCTGCAGTGAAAATTCGCTTCATTTCTATCATTCTGACATTTGTCAAATATGCCATCTTCGGTGTCCCCTCTCAACCCCTCATCGCTGGTTACTTGAGGTCTTCGTAAAATGAGCAGGATGAATTTATTTTGGGGGAAAGTCTTGGAACCTCTCTCTGCATGATGCACCTGTCTGCATTCTGGACAGCACAAATTGGATCCTTTGTTCAGCAATGGTTCGGTTAACATATTCTCAATGCATTCTTCGCAATAGCAATGAGTACATGGCAACAAGCGGGGAACTTGTTTCCCAATTTGTGTGTAAGATTTGAAACATATTGAGCAAGAAAATAAAAGGTCTTCTTCGGAAGAAGCCATAACTAGACATCAAACTTAATTTTTGACGAAACTTTGTTGCACCTGATCAATCTTGGGATGGCCGAGTTTTGATTAGAGTTTACAATGTTTTTTTTCCATGTAAGGTAGTTCTTTGTGTTTATAACTTCAAAAAACACCAATTGTTTGACGAAGACCTTTGTCAAATTTATCAACTCGCATCAGATAATTAAAATAGTAAATACACCTAAAAATGATCCAATCAGCAAAACAGATCAAATGATTGAAAAGATTTATCTCCGGGGTGGAATCAAGGGGGACTACCCAAATTTTACCTCATCCTTCATCGCCCCCAAAGATCTGTATGGTAGTAATTTGGCCTGTAGACTCCACATTCTTTCACTGAAAGTACATGGCAATTGACTATCAGAATGCATTGCAAGTACTGACCTATAAATGAAGGGATCACAGTTTCTTTGGTTCAACCAAGATACGTATTGAATGGGGTGTTAGGGTTTACTTTTTGATACCAAAGACATGGCTTTGAAATTTAATTCAAAGAAAACGAGCAACTACCTTATGAAAGAGGTGGTTATATCAAATAGGATACATACTCTTATCTCTGACGACTGTCTACTTTGGCATAACTGATAAGACATAAAAGACGAGCAATACGACCAATTGAGATTTCTGGTCTGGTAACAGTCGAATGTAGACCATAGAAATAAAGTGCGGATCGATTTGTGCACAGTTCATGAGTGATCGATTTTTTTTATGACTACTGATAATTCGAGTAAAATCCAGACTTTTTGATCTTTCGTTTCTAACTAACTTTAACTTGCTTTTTGTTTTTCCAGCCACATTGCTGGACATTGAACAGATTGATTCTGTTAATATTTGTCCAGGATCCCCTGGAAGGGACACGATCCCTCTGAAGAGAGGTACCAACCCTGTACCTTGTTAACTTTTCTAAAAAAGCCATGAGATCGACAAAATTTTGGTTTGGTGAATTGACAGAACTTACGACTCAATGATTTTCAAGCAGATTGTGTGCTCACTTATTACTTGTCCACAGCCAGTTTATGATAGAAGAATTCTCATATGTACATTTATTTATTTTTCTATCCTCACCCAAAACAGTCAAAATTCAATGTCATAAAGAATTGTGGCAAATAAATTATTTCATGGAATTACACAAAATAAACCCATACATAACGTTCATTTTAAGCCTTTACATAATGTTATCTTGATAAGAGAAGCGTTTTCAAAAAGGTCGGTTTGGATAAAATTTTCAGTAATTAACGGATGCCATATATCTCTTTATTGTTGTCAATAGTTTGACTTGAAATTTAAACAGAAATGTGTGAAAAAAGCTACATCTTTGATACATCTGCAAATCTATAATGTTCAAAATTATTACAGTATTATATTTTGTAAAAATAGTTGTGCCGTGCTTGGATATTGAACATATCGAGTTGTTTGCATTAAATATCTTCTAGAATAATGGGCAAATGCTATTGCAATCGTGTCCTTTTCAGTTGCGGATCCATGATTTCCGAGAGGAGATGTGAACCTCTGAGTGGAGGGGCAACCTACTACTTGACCAATTTTTCCCATAAAGTGCACGAAAATGAAAAATGAAAATTTTTATCAAGAAAGGGGCACGCCTCCCTTGCACCCTCCGATCCACCAACGCATTTTCTTCTGTGCATTCCAGAGGATGGCAATTTCGTGGTGGGTGGTTAAAAACTCAAACAAGAAAGTCTTTGAACACATTGTTGAAATTATTGTCCTTATTATTACATATTGGTATTTGATTAACATGTCAACTACTATTTTCATAGAGGACTCATTTTTGTTGTAAGATAGCGTCCAGTGCTTGTGTACAGTAATTGTAAAACAAGTGTAAAAACATTTATTAATAACACATCTTTCAAACATTAATGACTCAACGCTGAAATTTTGAAGATAACTTTTGTAACTTGGTATCACTTAAGGTACTATTACTTAAATAGAGCTATAAGCCCTATACTAAGTTACACTACACTTTTGGGGACATTAGACAAATATCTTAGTATTACTTAAGTGTAACTTAACTTCCCATTTTTATTTTATATCATTCAAATTACTGCTTCTTAGTGTAATTTAAAATTGCATAACATAATACCATTTAGTAAGACGAGGGGCCAGTTAGTATATCTTAATGTAACTACTGAACTAAATATTACTTTGTATAATTTAGTGTTACCTATTACTTGTTAACTTGTATTACATAATATGTGACTTAGTAATACTTAGTATAAGTTAGAATCAATAAATGTGTAACTACTCAGCTTAGTATCATTTTAGTGAGTATTATTTAATTCATTACAACTCAGTATAACTTAAAGTATCACTTAATGCTGTATGGGTTCCAGGTATCCTGGGACTGCTTGGGTACCTGCTTCAGTGGGATTTTTGACGTCATTTGGTATGATTTCAAGGTATCCTGGGATACCATGGGATTCTGTTTCAGTGGAATGAATGAAGTCATTTGGTATGGGTTCCAGGTATCCTGGAACAATACGGGAATCTGCTTCAGTGGGATGAATGACGTCATCTGGTATGATTTCCAGGTATCTTGGGACAACACGGGAATCTACTTCAGTGGGATGAATGACGTCATCTGGTATGATTTCCAGGTATCCAGTATCTTGTTCTTCCGTGGCAGGAGTATTGTTCTGTTTATTTGGACTAAAATGACTCGCATTTCTCTGCTCTTCCTGGAAATGAGTTTGGGCTCGAAGTGGGGTCAGGTTGTCAGAAGACAGGAATGACTGTGAATTGCCCTGAAATAAAAAAAATATTTTAATGTGTAATACTGCACATTGTTGGAAAGCCTCTTTCACAAAACGTAGCAGAAGGCAATGTACAAAATAGAAAATTATTTTTCCTCATTTCCACCGCCGTTGCACAAATTTTGAGTTCGGGAAGGAGGAATTACAGTAATTTCCTATTTAATTTCCAAAATAAGGAGAATCGCAACATTTAAAAGCAAGTCACTGACTCGTGGCACATATATTTTCTCATCAACGATATCCCTGGAAAGTACAAAGTTGTGAACGAAGTCGTTCACAATTGTCATTCATAAATAACTTTTGATGTATGTCATAAATATTTTTCCTTCATAATATTATTTACAAAATGTTTTCTATCAGGTATGTGCCGTGGCATTTTAATATGTCGCGTAACGTTCGGTTCTCATATTTTTACATGTTAGTACAATTATGCAATCCTTTACTACTGTGCTGTTATCCATTTAAAATTCACACTGAACCCCATTCTCGTGCCAGGTCCACTTATAATAACGACACGTGCTCTGAACTGAAATCACCATACCTAGCAATTATCGTAAAATGCACGCGATCTTGGCAATTAACAAAAGGGGTTTGTTGTCCCGCACAATAGATATTAAAATGTCATTATGCAGTTGAGAAAGCGATTAATGCTAATACTGAAATAAACAAATGAAGAAGGCTGTTAGGAAAAGTATTATTCTAAATTGTGCAATGTAGGCATACTTTTGGTTTTAGCATTGCAAGGTGCTTCCAGGGTATTACTAGCACATGTTGTCTTCTTCTTGGATGACTCGTAGGTGGTGAATTCGTGGGTGATTTCTTTCCCGATGTCCCTTTCTTTCCAGCTGTGCAGCAGACAGTAATTACGAATAGAATAAGAATAACTGCAGCAATGCCCCCTCCTGTCATGTATTGGATTATTCGACAGTCAAAAAGTCCACCATAGTCCAGAGCGTAAGCGTAGAACGTCAGACAACCCGTACCTACGGTTACCTGCAGGAGAGAAAAAACAGTGGTTCCTGTCCATATATCTCAGCAGTAGTTACAAGAGCTGACTATTTATTTGAATTTCTTCCCTGCAGGAAAAAGGAAATTGATTTGGAAAACTCAACAAAGCCTAATAATCAATTTACACCATCCTATTCCTTTTTGAAACAGGTCATGCATATTATTTCTTTTGAACCAAACAGCGAACATCTAAGTCTTTTCATGAAATCAGTGGCAGGCAACAACCAGAGAATTAACCACGTAAATTGAATCAGTACAAATTTACGTCTGCTGCAGGATCTAAAACTTGTACTTTTACTTCATTGAATTTATTTATTCTAGTACAATTTCTCATTACCTACCTTCACGTAAGGATAACTGCTAGAACTATGCGGCTTATCCTGGGGAGGTTTACAAGTGATCGTATTCATTGTGATTTCCAAGTTGAGACATGAATCATTCCCCACTTGCACAGAGTAATGTTGGACTTGCAATCCTTGCAACAGGTTGGTTCCCTATTTGGGACAAAAAAGAAAACACGACACCTTAAAATCATCCTAAATATGTAATATTAAGGATTATTAGCTCCTCACTAAGTAGTAAACTAATTCAGCATGCCCGTCTGTGCTGATTGCAAGGGTAAAAATTCCACAGCATTTTTGTAAATGCTTGAAATGAGGATGAAATTGGACAAGTGAACTCATGGTACAAATTTGTGAAAATACCTGAATATAAATGTAGTCTTGACTACAAGGAGGATTTGAATTGTAAGGTAATGTATCATCTTTTTCGTCTATGTGAGGGTTGATTTCCACTTGGAGTGGAAACGACTTATCCTCCTGATCAGGTATTGCACCATCCATGATGAATTCCACATAAACCTCAATTTCTTCCACAGCTACATCTAGGCCATTGGTTCCCTTTCAATGCAAAATAATAGCAACAACGCGAAAAATGTGATATTTCACTTTTTTAAATATGATGCTTGTGGAATACAAAGTTATTTCTCCATATGAAGAGTAATTGAAATCTGTGTAATGAAACAGATCTGCCAACATTATTATAAATGAAACACAATATGGAGCCCTTTATCAAGACTTATTTACACAAAAGAGTTTTCTAATTTTAAAGAGATAATCATTATTATTGTTTGGGATGTGATAATTCATTTTACCTTATCTATATTTCGAAAATTATGATATTTCATCTCAAAGTTGCAAGTTTCATGAGCATCTCGCTTTTTTCTCTGTGTTCCTTGTTGGGAGAGGTCTGGTGTTGGACATTCAAACTCAATTGAGCTTATCACCTGGCAGGCCTTGAAGAAAAAAAATATCAGTGAAAGGCACAGTCTGTGAGAATGAGGAAGATGAATCCGTGACCTCCCGTTGAGCTTCCACCCATCAACCAAAGAAGTGTTAAAACTATCGTTTTTGGAAATATCTTGCGATTTTTAAATTTTCTATTAAACTTAATTTTATCGTGAAATTGTGCGGTTTGTGAACAGTAAAAAAAAATAAAAAAATACAATTGATTGTACCTGATAATAGACAGACACTTCTTCACCTTTGATCACAGTCACAACCATCACAGGCTCTGCTACACTGTCCAAGTGCTGTCCTGTAACAGTGATGGGAATTCCACCACTGCAAACAATTGAGTTTTTCCGAATTGAATTCTAAAGAATCTACAGTATCGATAAAATTTGTAGAATACTATTTTTAGTAATTTTGAAAATGAAAAAGATTCTGTGGAATACTAAGTTTAGTCATTTTAAAAATGAAAGATACTGAAAAAGAAATTTTGATAGATTCTGTAGATTCTGAGAAGTCAATTCCAAAAACTCAAATATGCCAAAACTAAAAATCAGACAGAATTTGTCTGATGGGCCAAACATTTCGATATTGAGCTGAACTTTTTATGAAAGAAATAAAATTCATTCATTCTTGTTAGAATCTGTTCAGTAGAGATTTTCACGAAAAGCAAATCTGACAGATCTATCAGATCTGACAGAAATAGAATGCAACAAGAAAGTCCTCCTGCGTGAACACAAGAGGCATACCGTCCACCACGTAGCAAAGCTATCCCAGGGAACTTATGTCCCCCAAACAAATTTTTTAAAAAAAAATTTTAATTAAAAAAAATCTGGGGGGTACCCAGTCTGAGTACCTCCCCCTGCCAGCAGAGTACCCTCTGGCTGAGTACTCCCAGCTGAGTACCCCCTGGCTAAGTAACCCCCTGGCTATGGGACTGAGTACCCCCAGCTGTGGGACTGAGTACCCTTCCCCATGCGAGACTGAGTAACCCCCCCCCCTGCTGTGGGCCTGAGTACCCCCCCAGACAGATCCCCCTTGACAGACCCCCTGGCTATGTGTATGATCTGAGTACCCCCCTGTTTAACAGACACATGCCTGTGAAAACATGTCAGTTCACAGGGGGGTACTCAGATCATACATATAGCCAGGGTGGTCTGTGGGGGTATAGCCTAGGGGTACTCAGTCCCATGGCTGGGGGGTACTCAGTCCCATGGCTGGGGGGTACTCAGTCCCATGGCTGGGGGAGGTACTCAGTCCCATGCCAAGGGGTACTTAGTCCCTTGCCTGGGGGGAGGTACTCATGCCCACAGCTGGGGAAGGGGTACTCAGTCTCATGGCTGGGGGTACTCAGTCCCATGGCCAGGGGGTACTCAGTCCCATGGTTGGGGCAGGTGTACTCAGTCCCATGACCAGTTGGTACTCAGTCCCATGACTGGGGGTGGGGGCTACTCAGTCCCATGGCAGGGGTACTCAGTCTCATGGCTCAGGGGGTACTCAGTCCCACAGCCAAGGGGTACTCAGTCTGAGTACTCCGCCCCCCAGGCTCAGTACCCTCCCCCCCCCCCCGCCCAGGATAGGACAACACAGTGAGCACTTGCTACACGGCGGGAGTTATGCCTCTTGCGTTCACGCGTTCACTCAGAAGGACTTTCTTGTTAAGAATTAGAATAATTTAAAACAAGGGTGTTTCAAAGCCTAGACATGGACTGGGACGTTGAATGCATTTCACTTACCTCAGTATGGTGGTGTTTGGATGGATATCCTGTATGATCGGGTCAGGCTTGTACGTAAAATCGATTCCTGTCCGATACGCAGGAAGTCCTCCCACCGTCCATGTGATCCAAATTTCTCGAGGTTCATTAATTGTGGAATATTGTAAAGGTTCTGTTTGGCATACCATAAAGTCATCCATCCTGAAAAGAATGAATGTGCCCCATGAATCTAAATAAGTTGAAGCAACTTCAAAATATTCAGTGGCGGATCCAGGACTTTTCGGACGGGGGCGCCAAATTCCAAGGTGGGGACGCCAACCTATTAATTGGCCAATTTTTTCCTGAAAACTACACGAAAATGAAAGAAAGTGGACCCAGAGGGGTACACCCCCCCCCCCTTAGATACGCCAATGAAAGTGGTAAACAAATTGGAAACAAGAAAGCTTACAGTAGCACTCACACCGTTCAATCAGACCAAATCAAACCCTAACCATCTCCTATTCGAGTGGGTGATACATGTCACGAGCATAATTAAAAGACTTTGAATTATCCTTCAAATCAATGATATTTTTGGTTCAACATTTATTCAAAACTTTGCAAAAATCTCGCTTTTCCAAAAGAGTTTGAAACCGTCGAGTAATTACGCTATTTCTGTTCAAAATTAGAAATACGTTATGCAATCATGTACTGGATAATGTATAGGCATGTTTTGAACCAATTTTTTTTTTTTAATTTAAAAAGAAATTCAAGTTCAGGTGCAACATCTGCACACCCCAGTTTCCCAGTGCAGCATGGGATCAGGGACCCATGGTGAACACAATCACACGACTGAAAAACATCACTTTCCACGTATACTACTCATGGGACGGTAAAATGAAAGAACAAATTGAAAGCAATATTTCAGGATGGTTGGGCACATTGCACATTCTGGTTTGATCTTTGTGCTACCCTGAAAAGAATGTCAAGTCTCACATTTTTAGTAGCGGACAGGTTTGGTTTCCAATAGTAATAACCAGGGACCCATGTATCTGCGGATTTGTTCCATGAAGAGTCACCAGAGTTCCTACAAAGTAACATTTTAACTACAAAAGCATGCTTATTTAACCTTACGTATAGGTGAAAAAAGAAGAAATAAACGAAAAAGCAAGCAACAATTTAAACGCTCTTACCGCCCGATTTAGGTCCCAAATTGGGCTCGATATTTGTGACGCCAAAGATGTTAGGAGCTGTACATTTAAAAATAAAATTTGTTAGATCTATGATCTTCCTCTTCAGTATAAATTCTTTATTGAATACGACTTTTTCCTAACAAATTTTCTGTTTTCTTTATTCAAGTTTAGTTACCTGGCTCACTATTCAGAGTAGCATTGAAAAACAAATGACTTAGTTCCAGATTGGTGAGTTCAAAGAGAATTATAGATTCAGCATCTGGATGATCCAACACAACAACGATATTGTCAGAAATAATACTTCCACGTCTGAAAACATAAAATCCAGATTGTTAAATTGTTACCGCCCGCGTACGAAATACGAGCAAAGGTATTGTTTTCAGTTGTTCACCAGGTAGGGGAGGGGAGGGGGTCAGGAGGGGTACCTCTGGACAGGACCTAGGAGTACCCTCTCCCTGCTTCTCCTCTCTCCCCTCCCCTCCCTCCTGTTGCAGGCCTCACTAAGGTACCCTCACACCCTTCCCTCCCCCAGCTGCAGGACTGACTGGTACCCTCCCTCCAATATTAATTATGCATAAAAACGAGTGTCATCTTTTATTAAAGTTCTGCCATGGATGTGTGTGCTCATGCAAAAAATGGTATCTTCGGAATAAGAATTTTCATTGGGTCTAACCTATTTGCTTATCCGACAGAGGCATTATCTATATTTGTCCATTAAAAAGAGGCAATTGATAAAAATAGCCAGTAATGTACCTGAAACCTGAGACAAGCATTCTCTGAAAATATCGGATGTGGTTCATCTCATTTGTAAGCTGAAAAAGAGAGCGTTTCAATTTACATTTAAAGAATTTGAAGGAGGATGTGAATTTAGACACAATTATCTCCTGTTACAGATTTACTAGGACTTGAAAGAGAGGAATGTTCAATAAGAAACCAATATTTGTGATGTCCTTCTCTGTACGAAGGCAGGTAGTTAATCTTTTCTTAGTTGACAGTGCGTGACTTGTCAAGAAAGACTCATCACCCTGCCGGAAGAATATCCAATTCTGACTCATTTGTAAATACTTTTGAAATGGTTATCTATGAAAAAAATTCTACTTTATTCGGAATTTGGTGTCCAAAGAACGACTAAAAATCTAATCTCACAGGCAACCGCTAATATTTTTTACAAAAAAGTCAGAATAAGGTATTCTTCTGGTAGGTGCTCATGCCTGGTACGTCTACATCGCAAAGCAAAAACAAAAAATGTAATTTCATTCTGTTGATACTATTTCTTACAGTTGTAGTGATTTCCTGGCTCAACGCGTTGTATGCGTCTGATGTTGGGTTCTTTAGGTTTTCATTGTAAACTTTATCTGTAAACGTCAAACTGAATCTTATCTCTCGTTCCACTCCGGCTTGTACTGAAAGTAAATAAGAATATGTACCTCTTCAATTGTGACGTGACAGAACGAATTAATTCGGGCTTTCGAAAATACCTACCACATTGTCCAAAGGTAGTTGCACCAGTCCCTCCAGTAACTTGACCGTCTGGGCATTCCTCACATGATTTCTAAAGTAATGAAAGGAATACAAAGGGAAATCATAACAGAACGGTTTTATTAGAAGTGTTGATCTAATGGCATTGAATGTATCCCACAGCGTGTAATTTTATCAAACATGTTGAAACAGTCTTGTTTCCGTTCTTGACTTCGATCCTATTTTTGATGTTTACTTCGATATTCGTTTTCACCTGGGAGGCTGTGTACTGGTATGTACCATCTTCACATGGTGTGCATTCTCTGGTCTCCTCAGTGATGTAATTTCCGGGCGCACATTCCAATGATACTAAGACAAAAGTAGTAAATTCATGTCTCTTTGTAGCAAGAAAATAAATTAGCAATTTTGAAAACAATAGGGGCATTTAAACTTACATTTACATTGGCTCACTGAATTGCTGCCAGTCCAAGTTGTCACATAAAACTCTGGGCAAGGAAAGCATTGTGTTCCCTTGTGGTTTTCTATATTGTTATAAGAATTATGAGGGCAAGCATGACACGTGGATCCAGTGGTTGAGAATGTTCCGGGAGGACATCCTGGGTAATCTTTTACACAGCTGAAGGACCCCATCGTGTTTGTACAATTTGTACTACGAGGGCAACTGTGGCTTGCGTCCGTACATTCATCTATGTCGTTACAAATCATTCCAGTTTTGTTAAAACCTGCAATA
>JBCAUG010735753.1:0-11738 GCA_038406175.1 Haplosyllis leylae | reverse complement strand
CATTCAAAATGTGAAATACCCATAGACTTACATGGAAAGCAAAAAGTCAGAAATTACTGATATTGTCATTTAAGTCAAAAATTTGCGCTGTTCCCTCAGGGTGCAAATTGGTTAAATCCTGAAAGACTTTCTTCCTCACGTGCTTTGAGTCTAATTTGATTTGTATATTTAAAAAGTTAATCATTTTTGCAAGTTGGGTCATAATTGAAATGAAACTGAATATTCAACTTCTAGACCCAACACCGCAAGACCTAGAAAACGTTCCATGCAGCTTCAAAATTCAATTTGAGTCACATTTCACATTCAAAGCTGTGTAATGCATTGACAGCCTCAGTTCTGCATTGTAATTTGTAGATATATACCGTCAGAAAGGAGGATGTCACCAGGAACAACAGATGCAGGGATGCTTGGAGATTCAATGACAGAACCAGGCGATCTTGGCAACCAAGATGTAACATTACGTTACCTTTACAAAAGAATTCATCGATTTTTATCTAATTGATTGAAGTTGGTTCTCAGATTGTACTTTGCGTGATTTTGGTTACCATGGAAACAAGAAGGAACCATTTCAATATCTACTCACCCAACCCCAAGGATACGCATGTAAAAGTGAAATCAACTTCACTATAGTGAATAATTTAAAACAAAGGGGGATACATTTATACAAGACATAGGTGAGTGTTCTTTGTGTTTATTGTTTCCTCAATGCGTGTTTGAAGAGAAGAGAATTTGGAATTCAGTACGTAAAAAGAGGTGCGTGTTCCAGAGCAATAACCGGACTGACAATATAAACACGTGATTTCAAACTCGGCATGACTGATTTTATCGTTGTAATGGAAACGGCCACACGATGGAACTGTTAATTCAGTCATAATATTTTGATTTTGTAAAGTTTGAGGAATTATATGAGGTAAAATTATTCTTCGGGTTCAGAAACACCGATCGGCACTGAAACCTCTGACACAGATTCCAGTGGATTGAATGGTGTGTTCTAAGGTTGTGTTTACACTCGCTTATTTCTGCACTGGAGTTTTTCCTAAATGGAGATGCATGCTGTAGATTCTGTGGAATCTGATGATTAACTGAAGCATTAATTTAGGTGAATTTAAAGATCCTACCTGTTACCTGTGTCTTCCTGGCACTATGCTAGCATCTCTTACTCTTACATGAAAGGTAGTAGGTTCTAGTACCGTATTTTATAATTCGTTTTCTAAATTCTGTAGCTTCTTTAGATTCTACAGAAGTTGATTAGAAAAAGCTCGAGTGACAGTATTAATTCATGGGGTCAGGATCTGTGTCAGTGTGACTGTCGGTGTGTGAGTGACAAAACCTTTACTCAAATGAAGCAATGAGAATTGGACGTCAGTTAATGAAACCCGGAATTTACACCTGTCTTTGATGTAAAAACATTTTCAAACTGAAACAGTTCAGAAATCATGGACAATGACGCTAGTTCACTGAAAGAATTTTATCGATATTTTGTGCTGGGCTTCCCAGACGAATATCAACTTACTCATCAATTTCATGTGTGTAAATCAGAAACTAAAGATTCAGATTTCAACTTGATTGCAATCACACAAATAATTTGACTAATATCGGGCTCTAATGCGAGGAATTTATTCATAGCAAATGACCTTTCAAAAATGTCATTGTATTTGAAAGATGTAACTTATTGATTCAAAGTTGAATCTAAAATAATGAGCTGTCGATCGAAGTTGGAGTAGATCAAAAAGTCAGTGTGCCTGTCTGTTGTACACTGTGGTATGGGTTTGATTCCCACCAATGCTTAAAAAACAGTACGTGGATCAATGCTGCAAATCAAAAGGTTGGCAGGTGTCGCACCAGAGGTGGAATCTTTGGATTGCGAGGTGCCAAAGCAGGCAAGCGAGGTTTTAAACCCAGAGCAGAAATCACCAGAAATCTGAAACAGAAGAACTTACTTCCTCCATTTTTTTCTGATAAATATTGAGTTGTTTATTGTACTGAAGCTGAGAATTTTTTTAGGATTGCACTGGACACGGGATGGAGATAGAAGAGCGGAGGGTTCTAAGGAGGAAGGTGCCGCTCCTTGAGGCGTATCTCAGACTCAACACGTCCACCTTAAAATCACTAAGGGATCAAGGACTCATAGACAGGGAGACCTCCAGGGCAATACTGGTGAGTACCACAGATAGATTGATAATTAGATAGATAGACAAATAAGATAAATAGAAACTTATCTTCATCATTACTAAATGTCATGGCGGACAGTTGCCTTGGTGGTTCGATCCCCCGTTGAGGCACTGAATTTTTCAGTCTGGCAGAACCCACTGTTACATTTGGCACCCAATTACAGGATTCATCAACTTATTGTTTGAGGACACACTTTCCCGAGAAGAATGGGGGGAGGGTGGGGGTGAATGTCATGGCAGATAGTTGCCTTGGTGGTCTAGCAGTTATGATGCTCACCCAAAATGTGAGAGACTAGGGTTCAATCCCCCATTGAGGCACTGAATTTTTCAGTCTGTCGGAACCCACTGTTACATAAACTTAATGGATAGTTCTGTAATAGCTGGAGCACGTGGTTCTCATGGTACATACATTAAAATAACCACTGAAATGAATTCCAGCTGTATCTGGTAATGTTTTCATGTGGAAATATACAAATTATCTCTTTTCTAATGGAAGTCCAATGAACAGCAAAATACTGTTGTCCTGCAAAGGATGGAAAAGTCCGAAGAGCCTGACAAGGATAATCTTTTACGATACGACCGTTTAAACTATACTATGAAATCCTGCTCCAGATAATACGTCTGTTTTTCTTTCTTTTGGGATTGTAACGTCAAGACTTTGATAAAGATGTGGAATAAACGGCGAAACAGAGGATAAACTGACAGAGAAATCGATCCAGGGCTCTACATGTCAGTCACACGCCCAGAGTACATGAATTCAATTGAGTTTTTCCAAAATTAATTTCATTTGATTTGACTTGATTTTGCATGATTCTCTTCCTCTTCATTTACGACATTTTGTTTGGATTAAATTAGAGTCTAAATTTGAGAATTCATATTTCAAAATCCGTCACATTTTTTGCTGAAAATGTATAAGTCAAAAGTGATGCAGTTTTAATGAAAATTAGGCAAAAACAGAAAAAATCAATTTCAGATAAACTGGAACGGTTTCTAGTTGCATTAAATCTCAATTTATTTTACACTTTTCGCTCCATAATGGAGGAACAATCACCGAACCGAACCGGAAGCTATTGATTCCCATTGAGAACAATGATATAAGACAGATTAATCAATACTCATTGTCAGATCGTATCAAATCTCATCAGATCAATCAAGTGAAGTGTTCCACCTCTGAACACATAGTATATCAGGAGATACCTGTTTTCTGTGTTACTAGTAGATTTAGGGGGCGCAGAGTATGGACCGCCCCTTTCTCGTAACAAAAGTTCACATAATTTTTGTGAAAAAATGGCCAAATAATAGGTTGGCGCTCTGGATTTGTAATGAAACTCTGAAAAATTCATTTTTCGTAACAGGTTTTCAATATCATTTCTTTGGAGCCAATCACTGATAGGCCGACGTCAAAATGCTTTCATAAAGCCAGTGTGGAATTAAGAATAGATGTGTTTGGCACATTTTCGTGGACAAAGACGAGAGAATTGTATCACATAACTTGAATCGTGAGACGTGACTCAAGTTTCTGTCTCAAAATGTTCAAATGCTTTGCATCAGTTCGTAGTCAATACGAGCGGACAAGAAAGTTTCCCCTCTTCTTCTTTCCATCGGAATCGCAGAACGGCTCCGAGAAAATTATGCAATGGTTTTATTACATGAGTCCAGAGTTGTATCTTGTATCTTAGGACAACGGCATGTCTGACGAATGGTTGAGCATTACAATCAACAAATAGTTGTGGCCGAAAAATACAGAAACAAACTGAAATGCCTAATCCAAAAAATAACTTAAAAGATGAAGCCGTACTGAAAGTTTGTATCCAGAAAATTAATGATCATTTGTTGAAACCTGCTGAAAAATTTCTTCTGAGTGTCGTTGTTGTAACACGAGAGAACGTGAAAGGAATTCCGTGTAGAATGTCATAATTAATCAATTAGCTATTAAGGCGCTATCCTCATTATCTTCGAAATTAAGTGTTGTTCCTCATTTATTATGAATTAGCTTCCATTATGCATTTTTCATTGAATAAACAGAGATAACAGAGACAACAGAACGTTGCCAAGCGATTACGCAATAGTTTTACAACGATGCTTCCATTGGAATAGCATCGTGACATCACTCTTCAAGTTATGGAACATTTCGACTTTATCAAATGACATAATTGTTTTTAATTTTCCCACCAAGCATCCTCATGATAAATCAGTCCATGCACCTGTCCACCACCCAATATACATGTTTTGTTCCAATCATTCTCCTTTGAATTTCCATCATCCTTTTTCTCAACAGAAATGAATGGCCCATCGTTTAATAACGTTGATTACCCAGACAGAAACATTTTGAAATATCTCTGACAACCTTTTCAGGTACTAATGTATTTGATTTTACTTTGTACTTTGTTACCAGTTCCAGGAATTCTTGAACCTAATCGAAACAGTTCAAGTGGAGGTATGAATGTGCCCACCTAGCACAATACAACCCATTTATAACTAATAGTTTACGTAATAGTTCCCGCGACTATTCGAAAGTGTAAATGGACCCTAACTACAGGTTCCAGGTTTGAAGGAGGACTAACCAGTTTCATGTACATTCACTGATTGATATTCTGTTTCTAAGTGGTGTCTGTGGTTGTGAATTCTGCAGTCGCTCAGTTGATTTTATGAACTATTTTCAAAGCTGTGAAATGCTTAAGTTGGGTATTTGTTTATTTAGTCTATTTAATATGCACATCCTGGTAAACAACTCCATAGAAAATGTGTAATCAAACAAGCGGAATCAAACGCAAATAATACTGTGTAATACCAATAAATCTTAGGGTCATTTATAATTCATATCAGAGCCTAATCATCCCAGTAGCATCCTTTCAATAGAGAAAAACTTTGTTAGAATTTATGTGTTTCCACCAAGTGTACTCGTGAGCTTTGTAAGCGGTTGGCTCTGATGGTAGATCATTTACCAATGATATTGATTTCATAAGTGTCATATCCCTGTTGCGCTCAGCAGTCTAAACTTGTGAATTTTTGACGCAGTTAGATTCAGTTACAATGAAGCAGGATAATTTAATGTTGTTGTTGGGGATTTAGACATATTTGATGATTTGGGAATTTTTAACACGGGGGAAGCCGATCCTCGCACACTTCAAAGTTCCAGAATCATCAAATTGGTCAGTTCAACTCCAAGAAACCAGGTGAAAGAAGTTTGATACCGACATGATATGAACAACATTGATTGGAAATTTTCTTTGCAGTTACATGGAAAGTCTCAAATTGAACGACTTAAAGCTTGAAATTCTCTGGCGTAACCGTCTGAGGACGGCATTGCCAATGGGATTCCATTGATTGCATAAAGGTTCGCGAAACGTCAAACGAGTAAATCGTTTATTTGTCAAACACTGGATCGTCACACTCGATATTGATGCCGAAACAATTATGTTTGGAAAGGATGACACTGATAGTGATAATTTATTTAACGGAAGCTTTGTGCTACATCAAGTTTATTGTTGTCAAGCTTCGTCAATATTTATGTTAATTGGATTACAAAATCTATACCTTCCAAGAACAATACTATAATTAATCACTGACTCAATAATAGTGACACTCCCCGCTGCGGACGTTATGATCTGTTCACACCGAATGAAATCGACACCGATAACACCGACTGACACTCAAACACCCCGCCGGAAGAATATCCAGTTCTGACTCGTTCGTAGAAAGTTTTATAATGGTTATTTATTTTAGTTGACTCAGAATTTGGTGTCCAAAGAATGACTAATTTTTTTTCACGACAGCCATTATAAAAGTTTTAACGAACCAATCAGGATTGGATATTCTGCCATCAGAGTGTCAAATGTTTTTACTTTGCTGACCTAACTAACTATGAATTAGGATGCCCAAGTAAAAGTTTTGGTTTCTTGTTTCGTTTTACAACAGCATGTGTTTCTGTCAGTGCTGGAAAAATGCAGCTTTATCCTAATAGGTAGATTCCCAATGAAGATGTTAAACGACGTTCCACTATTTGATCGAGGTCATATTTGAAATGTGTCACCAAAAATAAACCAGCTGCAATTATTATCCTACCGATTTTCATTTTCTCTGAACGAAATGTTATTAATGTGGATATGTGTGTATTCTACGTGACAGCAGATAAGAGAATTCTAACGCAAGATTCAACAGTGTTTTATTTTAGAAATTGAAGACAAGGAAAGAGAAGATCGAGTATTTGATTCAGAATCTGGACGAACATGCCACTCCTACGACCTTCGATAAGATCTGCTACTACCTGGAGAAGGAGTTTCTCGACGTTATTGCAGATGAAATGCAGGTGTGACTTACGCAATTTATCAATGGATCGACATTGTTCATCTAAACTTTGGAAATATTATTTTATTACAGTCCGATCGTAATATAAAATGCTTTATTCTAGACACACCTTTTTGCATGACCATAAATTTCCATGGGAGAACTTTAGTAAAAGATGACCCCCATTTGTTTACAACCTTGATTACGCAATCTAACTTTATCTAATATATATTGAATGGTTTGAATAATGTTGTTTTACAGACCGTCCTTTCAGTGTCTGCTAAAATTAGATTTTTGTTTTATGTAACTTTGGACAGAGAGAAAGAGTACCAAACAAGGTGTTTATTGTTACCGACCGCGTACGTAGTACGGAGGAAGGTTATGTTTTAACAGGTATCTGTCTGTTAACGGGCGGGGTACTCAGTTCCAGCTGGGGGGGGGGGGGATACTCAGTCCCAGGTGGGGGGTTACTCAGTCCCAGCTGGGGGGGGGTACTCAGTCCCAGCCGGGGGGGTACTCAGTCCCAGCCGGGGGGGGGTACTCAGGCTGAGTACTGCCCCCCCTCCGGGACTTGCTACGCCGCGGTCGGTATGCCTCTTGCGTTCACGCAGGAGGACTTTCTTGTTTCAATATTTCTTCAGCTCGTTTATATTGACTTTTATAAGGTAGAACTACAGTTGGAAAGGGGTAAACTCCCTTTGGCAGAATATGCCGTTAAAGAAGCGAAACTTCTCGCGTACAAACTGGTGGCCGACTACGAACAGCTGGCCGAAGAAGGTTCGTATCCGAAGTGACATCCAAGAAAAAACTGGAAATAATGAAAATTATCGCAGATGGCACAATTTAATTAAATTTATATAATTTGGCATTGATTACCAGTCGTATTCGTGTTTATCTTGAATAGTTCCGACGTCAACGTTTCAAAATGTCCGTTAAATTGTTTTTCACCAGGCAACCCCTGTGATGAACAGCACATAAAACTCTGTCAATACCCTTTGATCTATTTCTGGACTGCTGCCTTTGAAGAAATATGTACTGGTGTCCTAGATTTGGTTCAAAAATGCCTGTACAAAAGTGTCTGTCTCAGGAAATAGGTACTATGAGCTTGATTTTCAGATCTGGAGAACATTGCATCCGTATTGGCCGCGAGATATGTCGTTGCCAGGGAAACGGCCAAACGTCAGAAAGCGCGAACCGTGAAGGAAGAGGATCAGGACATGAAATCTATTCAGGTAAAGTGCATCAGTTAGGGGAACCAGTGATTCTGTTGTCTCATGAACGCGAAACGAAACGCCATGTTTCAGACTAAAGAAATGCTTAGGTCCCATTGTTACTCAGAAAAAATTCTGTTCCTTCACTCCAGAAGAGGAAATTAACATTAACAAAAATTAATTTGTAAATTTCTATTTGGTGTACTCAAGTGTAAATTATGGAGAAATATGTGTTGAAACTAACCTCAACCAGTCCTACGTACGGGAAACGTTAGAACCCGTTGTCGTCAGAACTTACCACTTGTCATCAGGGTTAAAGCTCTGTTTACACGTAACGTGTGCGTGTTCGTTTGCGTCAATGTCAACGTCAACTTTAACATTGTGTGAATGGTTGACACAATCATACTTCCAATTTGAATGATTAACTGAGAATTTGCCAGAATCCTAATCTGTTTGGAATCAAGTGTAAATTTTAAATGTCACTTCTGAAGCGACAGGATGTGATATGATGTGACAGACATATATACAGACGCTTCTAACTGTCGATTATTGATCTGTTTACAGGAGGATGTGACGCAGATGTATGAGGAGCTGCAGGGTTTCTTCAACCCGATGTTGGGGTTCGGAATGGGTGGAGAGGAGAGTGACGGAGGCGCCGACTCAGGGTTCGGTTTCACTGACGGTAAATCAGCTCTAAGAATAAAACCTTGCATTAACATTACGAGGCATACCGACCACAGCCTCCCCCGTTCCTATTACTTCTACCCGTGCGGGGACGGGGAGGAGTCCTTACCCAAATCTGGCTGGTGAGGTGAAGGCTGGGGGGTCTCTACCCTACCTTAGCTGAAGGCGGTCCTCCTTCCTGGCCAGTTTTTCATGTCTGGAAATTCCTGGATGGTTCATTACTGGCTTTTTTGGGGGTTGCGAAAATATAAAGTTTAGCAATGGCAGCGCGTCATCTTATGTTAAAATTTCCAGTTGGACCCAATAGAAATGCTTAAATTCTAGACACACCTTTTTTGTCTGACCATATATGGTCTTCAACCTGACAATTTACAATACCCCCGTGTAGGTGAAATACCTTTAAAAGCTAATAATGCTTCCCGGGGTCCTCCTTCCCCATTAATAATTCTAGGGAAGGTATCCTTCTCACCTGGTCCTTCTGCCTGGAAGGAAGGGACCCTTCTTCTTGCTGCCTGGTTGCCTGTCCCGGTGCATCATGGGATCCTCGGTTACCGTTCTAACTAATCCCCGAGTTTTCAGGGCAGATTGGCTACCATCTTCCTCAGCCAGCAAAAAGTAAGCAAGACGTAGAAACATTGCATTTATTTGACAGGCTCGGCAATCTTTCGTCCTATTCAGAAATTAAGATGGTTAAATATTCATTGTAATTGGTGAGTGCATTGTGAATTTATGCTAGTGCAGAGAGGACATGCCAGCAAAAGTGTATGATAGATCTAAGCCTTAATTGAGCTGTCAAAACAGTGTTTTCTCACCTTACGCCTTGTACTATTCATTCTTTAAAAATATTTGAGGCATACAATTGATCAGCTCAGACTATTCACATAAAGTTTGAAATGCGGGTTGCAGTCATTAAAAAAGAAAGATTGGTTAATAATAAACATATCATCTATAGTTTCTTGAGGTTAGGAAATTGAATCATGGTTTTTTCCGAGGAGGAATCCTGCCAGCTTCATTTGAATAACGAAACCAAAACTGAATGCCCCAGATAAACATGAAATGCAGGACGTTGAAAAATCCATTACAGATGTCGGGGATGCTATATAGCGCATGCAGCGATGTTCTTGTGTCTGAATGAACCCGTTGCAATTGCAATGATTTTGGATGAAAGATTGAAAGACGGTCTACTTTTTCACACTTTAGGATCAAATACTGTCACATTCCTGTCGTTTTTCCATCCGACCAACCGTTGAGCTATATGAGCAGAATCCATAATTTTGTGCCCCCCACTTGGTACTTTTTATTTTTGGAATTACCATTACGAGATTTCTTTTGAATAGACACCGAAATCCCGTGTATACTGACCAATTGAATGCCCTGTTTCACACCTTTGCAGATTTAGTGAATAGGGTTGTAACGAGGCAGACCACTGATTGGTTGGTACCTAATTCCCAATTTTCTCCTGCTGAGGAAGCATCAATTTTCCCCAAACCGAACCATCGACTGAGTGTTGATGTCTAGAAATGAGAACGTAAACCCGAAGATAAAATTTGTTTCTGAAGATAAATGACAAACAGCACAACTCAAGATTCTATGACTGCATAACTCAAGGTTGCTAATGGGCTCCATTGAAGTGGCAGCCTTGCCCCTCACATTTCCCGAATGATCCCAGTCAGTTTTGAAACTTAATTCACAAAGCAAGTTTATATTGGCCTTATTTTACTCTTTTCTGAGCTTTTTTTGACATCAAAGGGTTTTGTCTACTTTTAAACACAATTCTGTGCGAAATAGATTCTGTTGAAAGCACCTGGTATTTACAAGTAACTATCTTGTGTTGTGGCTAGATCTAGATCAGTTGGGAGGAGCTAGTTCGCTTTTGCTAGATTTTATTTGTCAAATTCATCAAATGTGCCGAAATGACACATATCATTTTTTCTTCGAAGGATTTGGAGACACTGGAATCACTAAGGAACCCAGTATTATAATAAACGGAACTGAACTGGTGACGGAAGCGGAAATCACGCGAAGCATGATGGGAAATTATTACACCACTACAGGGGAGAAAAGTGCAACATCAAGTACACACAGTATTAACGGGGAACATGGAGACTCTTATGGAAGCACAGACTTACTGAGGGGACCAGATGCTAGAACGCAGGATGGTCTTTCACCGATTTCAGAGGACATGCGCAATGGACAATTTCCTGCGGAAACGCCTTTACCAGCAGACGCAAGAGAGCGGAAAGACACTAAAGAACAAAAGAAGAGTTTCATGAAGATGTTAAACGAGCGGATGAAGACGCTGTCAGAAAATCTTCAGATTGCCGTCAAGAATTATCACAAGCTGGTGAGGGAAAGAAATTCGTGTTTGGAAGTCCTGGGAATAAAGCTTCTTCAAGATGGACGGACCGATGATGTCAGCCTGGAAGAAGAAATAAAGAAAGTTATTGAGGAAACGGGATATGAACCTAAAGCAGAGAATGACGATGATGAAGCAGACGACGAGTAAGTCTAACTTCTATTTGATGACTAAATTCCAATTTTCGTTTTGAAAATGTGTGAAATTTACTATTTTGAAACCGTAACGTACACATTGCAGTTCAAGAGGGAGTTATGGACGGAATGAGGGAAAAAGTGGAAGGAGAAGTTACAGAAGAAACAAATCGACTGAAGGTGAAGAAATGGAAGGAATTGAGGAGCGAGATGACGAAGATGAGGAGAATGATTCACCATCAGAACTAAAGGAAAAGCTCCAAGAAGAACGAGACAAAGTGGAACAATTAGAGGAAGAGCTTGAGTATGGACTAACTTTTAAGACATGATTATTAGTATCGTCATAAATGACCGCCTAAATTGAAACATTTCGATCGAAATTTTTATGCTTTGAATCCCCATACAAATCTATGACTGATCCACATCAGAAGGACAGAATGGTACATTCATGAACACCTTGAATAAAGTTCAGAAAATATTTCCACTTTTCCAGGAAGCCAGAAAATACTGCCCAAAGTTATATAATGGTCGTCTATGAGAAAATTGAAAATTTTTTTTTTAAGTTTCTGAAAGAAACCATTAATAATTAGCTTTAATTAAAAGTTTGGCATCAGTAACTTTTTCCCAGAGTAAAAATATTGAAAAAGCTCTACATAGGTCAGATCTCCTTACTATCAGAAACTTAAAAAACTAAAAAAAATTTTTTCTTATAGACAACCATTATAAAACTCGGGCAGTATTTTCTGACATCACACGTATTTTCTGAACTTTATTCAGGCTGATGAACTTATTCATAAGGAGAAAATTGTACACTGGCTGCCAACCAATCAGTGGACTGCCGCGCTACAATCCTATTCACTATTAGTCTAAATTCTGCAAAGGTGTGAAACAGGGG
>JBCAUG010735752.1:0-26143 GCA_038406175.1 Haplosyllis leylae | reverse complement strand
GTAATTGGCTGTTTAGCTGTCAGCTGTCAGCGGTTACAGCTTGTGTATATTTATAGCCCTTTATTAAGGGAGAATGCGGTTTACCCTCTCATGACTATTCCTACCGTGTGGTTAAGGTAATTGTATATCATATTACCTTGCAGGGGGCTGCATGGCTGACCTGTGGAGGTGCTCAGAATGGCCAGATTGTGCAAATCACAGAGCCATGGGAGGCCAACTCCTCACTTACCTGAGAAGTCCAATTGCATGGGGTTGATGTGAATAGTCTGGTGTCCAGCCTGCCTTTCCTGAGGGCCAATGGGTGTGCAGGGCTTTTATAGATAGGCAGGAGTACCACAATATTCATACACCCAAAAAAATAGTTCCCCTATTGGAGAGGGGTTAGAAATCACCTTTTGAACTCTTCTCCAGGTAAAGAGCCATTTTAACTAGGTTTTGACTAAGTTTCCAAGCACCAGGAGGTGTTTTAACCACACTTGTCAGACTGAGGAAGTGGGAATGAGTGCGCCTGAGTACAGTACTCAGTTGAGAAATGACCTCATTGCTCTTGGTTCACTCACACCTCACACCATACTGTCTAGACATTAAGTCATTTCATGTGACAAACCCCCTTAATTGGCTTAAAATAACCATCACGAGTGATCTATGAGGTGGTGTGCAAATTAAATGGCTTTTATGTACTGTGGAACCCAAATCCCACATTCCCTAGCTTTTTGAATACAATTGGGCACAGTTCAACTCGTGACATAATGAAAGCATTATTTGTTACACAGTGAACTATGGTCAAAACCTTTATGAAGATGACACAATTTATTTCATTTGTAAAAGAGGTTTGTCAATTACAAAATGAGGACATATTTATTAGCAAGGATCAAATGGCTCACACTGCAGTTTTATATTTGACTGACCATGTCTCGTTCACCCTGTGGCTTACAGTTGATGTAGTTTACAGAATGATGTAGCTTTATACTAAATACAGCAATATCTGTCACAGAATATCTGATTTGTCGCCCTCGAGGCCATAAATACAAAAGAGAAGCGGTTGGGTCAGATTGATAGCTTAAAGGTATGTGGCCCTTCAATGTAACTGGAAAGTGAAAGCAAAAATTCTTCAACCAAAAGGAAGAAAGTATGAAGCTTAACTACTTAAGAAGTATTCAATGTTTGCGAAATTAATAAATTTCTACTAGTTATCATAGAAGTCTTTTTCAGTGCAACTTATCGGTTTGAGTCAAACGTCTGTGAATCTCAATTGCCTTTCTATTGCGTCTTGTTTCCAATTTTGTTCATAGATACCATAGATATACTTGTTGAACGCATCGGATCAGGTGATCCCGAAACGTTTAGCGTTTCAATCCAGACACGTTTCAAGATATTCAGGTGTCTCAATAGTGATAATAGTGATACAGATTCTATTTCAAAGCTATGGATTACAATAGCGCTACTTAAATGGGTGGGTGTCAACCCAAGAATAAGAAAAATATGTATTGATTGTGCATTTGTTCTAAGCTGTCATGGTATATATTTTTTGATAAGGAATTTCTTTGGGTAATGGACACCATCATGACTCCATGCAGCAAGACAGAAGTGCAGCTACAAAGTGCACAGTTTTAATATGTCATGGATTTGTCCTAGTAACCCGTAGAATTATTTGGATTATTTCCAGAAAATGTTGTGATAACCTTATGTAGTTTGAGACGAAACTAATGTTCACACTGCTTCTGGGCAATACGATTTGGTTGAATTGCTTTCCTGAGAGTGTCACCCCATCTTAAATTGTTTTCAAGATAATAATGTCAAGATTGTCAAGATTATTAGGTTTAAAACGTGCTGCACAAACATAAATCCAGAAGTAGTTTTGTGACAAGGAACGAAGAGAAGACTGCAATCTATTCATTGACAATGGTAGTTTGGATCTTCATTTTGAGCTTCTCCCTTTTGTGCTTGTTTGGGGATAGGCCACAGCAACAACCAGAATTGTCCTGTCCCCAGGTTCCGTGACGTCAGTGGTATTGTGGAGACGGTGAGAATAAAGAATGTTCCTTTTGCTACACACCCACTTACCTTGCTTGGTGATGCAAAAACCTCAAAACTCAAAACCTCAATATATGAAGCTTTTCCTCAAATGAGACGGGAATTGGATGAAATAATTAATCCCTCGAGGGTAAAGTAGCTTTGGTTTTGTTTCTCAAAATAGATTGCAGGCAAATTAACCTCATTAAAAATTTCATTAGGAGTATGTTCATCATTTTGGCTGCTGAATAATAATACTCATGGCCATGGTATTCCTGTCTAAGTAATGATATAATCTCCTTTTTCTTTATTTGTATCATTTTCTCTTTCCTTGCTTTAAGATCACTCAATTTGATATCTAAGGGAAGTGATATTTGAGTGATGAACAACGATAAAGTACCCATGTGTTTATTTTTATTTAAAGTAGGTGGAAGACTTACGATATCATCCTGCAGGAATTCCGCATATTTCTGACTGTTTTCAAAATAGATCTATCAAAAAATTCTGTATATTTGACTGCTTGACCAGACCTAACAAATATCAGAATTGGATCTGTTTTTGTCAGAATCGTGTCCGTTTTTGTCAGAATTTATCAGCCCAACTGGTTAGAACTGGTTTGGCTAAATTTATTCATATTTCTTCTATTCTTTTCAAAATTAACTTTAGATTGTATTGGACTAAATATCTAAATAGTTATTTTAAAGTGACTTAGAGACCTGACTTACCTCCCATGAACTAAAATGTATTCTGCCCCGATGAGGTCTTTTAAAGAGTCAACATTTAACAATCCAATATTTAAAATATTCAAATAAGTTGAATGGAATTCTGGGATATTCAAGGTCGTAAGAAATTGAAGAATCTGTGTCACCTTACTTTCCATTCTGACATAACAAATGGCCAATCTCTTTCATTACATCGTGCCTAAAATATTTATGGTCCATTGTAATGGCTTGATATGCTTATAATGGTAATTTCCAAATCGTTGTGTCTTGGAGTACATGGAAATAACCTTGATTTATCTCCAGCAGGTCAAAAAGAGTGCTGAGGAAAATGTTGGCCTTATTGCTTTTGGTAGAAGAAAATGAAAATTGATCAGTTCTCTCATGGAATCAAACTGGTTTATTTCCTTGCTACTACAGGGCTACCACCAGTACAAACAAAACAATGCAATTCCTGTTGCCATATTAGATACATATAAAGATAGGATAGGTACAGATATTCTTTGTTGTGGTAATTCAATACTGCTCTCATGTTGCTCTTAGTGGTCTTGGTGTGTCCAAGGTCAAAACTTCCTGTCCTGTTTGTTGTCATTATTTTGGATATTGTTTGGCTAAGATGACCAATACTAGTTTTATCACAACAATTGGTAACCTTCTTAATCTCTTCTTTGTCATCGTTGTGAAAGGTATGAAACAGATGGCCAATAGGCCCATTATATTTAATGGTTAAATTCTATTGACTGATGTGTTGTGAAGAATTCTGAAAACGACAAGTTTCGTCTTATCTTCTATTCCTGGAGAATTTACTTCGGAAATCGATAAAATGAGACGTGGATTCAGAGGAGTTTTGATAGTTTTCTTTGATGTGAACGTGGTTGTACAAAATTATTGGTCGATACATTTATTGGATTTATTACTGTTAGAATTAGTTCGAGCAAATAAAACAGCTGTTGTCAATAGTTTAATTTCATTCATAGTTACAGGTTTTGCTAGACTGTGATGGCTCTGTTTGTTTCTGCCTCCGAAAAGAAATTGAACCATCTATTCTTATGTGTTTTTTGACTTTGCTGAAGTTCATGTGATGTAATCACGGAAACTCGTGACAGGTGGTGTTCAGTTCAATTATAGCTTACCAGGGATCTACTTGAAAATAAGTTCAAATAGTGGATACTTTTCGTGCCGAAAGAGATGGGATGTTGGACGAGCCAATCAGCTGTCACTGCTTCAACTTAATCACCAGTAATGTGTGATACAATGTATCAATTGACTAGTTTGAGAGCAGTGCAAAGCTTTGAATTTTTTATTGGAACGAAATGCAAGATAAGATTGCAGATAGTGAATTTCTTACACACAGAATGCACAAAATATTTGTTCAATTTGGACAAAAAATATTCTTTTCTTATTGAAATGAAATTCTACTTCGTTACCAAAAAAATTTCCTTTTTTCTTCATAAATCTAGTTGTCAACAAGATTCAGTTGTTGACCAAAACTTGAGAAAGAATAAGCTTAAGGGGATGAATTGGTTTCACGATGGAGCTGACATGGAAGTGGTTATGTCTTTCAGTTCCTTTATTTTGTTTGAAAGAAACACTTTGGGCCAGAAAGCCAATAATGCATTCCGCATTACAGCTTGTCTTATCTGACACAGAAGATTTTTGTGACTGAAAAGAAAAGTATAGAAATAAATGTGGAGTTTTGGCATATTTGGCGTGTAAATTGTTGTATAGATTCATGAATTCTCTGCAAGGTGATGTGTACATTTAAATCAAGTAGCTTTTTTCATTTATTCACGTATTGACCGAATCACCAAAGGGTCGACATCTTAATCTTTTTTTATGAGACCTGTGTGAAATAAGTAAGGATGTACCTAATTGGTACATTTTGGCGGGTAACGGTAAAAGAATTATATCGCATAGCTTGAATTGCTTCAGCAACTCCAAAAGTTTCTGACAAAAAAGAGGATATCAAAAGTTTCAGATTGGAGTTACAATGGCAGTTTATGAGAAAATGATATTTTGAATGATGGAGTCAAATATATGCCATTTGTTAAGAAAAGGACATTGTGGAAAAATACTTCATAATAGATAGATCTTACCTACATCTTAATTTTGACAGTATATCTGGGGATGGCTCAGATTACCAAACAGGAATTAAACAAATTATGTCAGAAATGGCAAAAAACATATCTTTGTTTGCTGTTGGGGAAATCTGTGAATATCTGAGCCATCCCCAGACATACTTTTAAAACTAAGACATAGGTCAGATCTATTCAGTATGAAGTATATTTCAGCACTATAATTTTCTTTACAAATGTCCCTCGTATTCTGCACCATCATTCAGAATATCTATTTCTCATAGACCACCATTATGTACAGTATACAACCCTTGTCAGAAGCTCTTGGCCATGTTAGAACTTTTTGGAGTTCCTGCAGGGTGTAGTGACAAACCTTTTGAAATTTGATCAGTATTGTTAGAATCATAGATCTGTTCAAGCACAAAGTGTGAGCAAATTAAATTCATCAAGTTTAGAAGTCAAATATCTAGCATTTATATTCAAGACGTGACTTTTAAACAACATATCAACCTGAGCTTCATTATCTGAGTGATGTTGGCGATATTGTTACCATAGTTTTGCATTGACGCTTGCTATATTTTTCAATATGGTATCTTTAAAACATCACAAAGGACCACAACCATTGACATTTAAGAGGATCTTTACAGTAACATGTATGTAGTATCACATAATATTAATTGCGAAGCAAATATGTAATTATCTATTATTGCATCTTACTTAAAATCTTCACATCTTTACTGTTTATACTTTAGGAACAGATATCGCTGAAAAACACAAGTGATGGACATAACTTTTTCCAGTCTGCCGCGTGATTCTTGATACAGCTTGACACCTCAGGGAGTGTGTATCCCTAAGCAATGTTAAGGTAGGAAACATTTGACATATTGTAGTTAATTTTTACATACCATGTGCGTAGTACGATGGAAGGTAAGGTTCTCAGGAATTTGTCTGTTCACCGAAGGAAAGGCAGTCCTGATCCTGCCTGGGGGGGGCACATGTGCGTCCTGTCCTGGTCTTGACCAGAGGGGGTGAAGGGAAGGGCTGGGTTCCCAGGCCAGGTGACCCCACCCCCAACTAAGTCTGGTATGCGGAGGGAAGGGGAGGGGTGAGATAGGGTGGATACCCTGACCAGGTGACCCTACTCCCCCTTCCCTACTAGGTCTGGTCCAGCAGGCTTTGTCAACTTTGATCAACTTAAAATAATGACACAATTACTGGTATTTGTCCGTCCAGAAACAGGGACACATTATAATCTATTCAATTTTACATTTTATGCCATGCTAGTATTACATTCAGTATCATAGTCCTAAATATATTCGAAACGATGAACAGAAAGCTATTCTGCTTTGATTTTGTAGCAAAAAAAGAAAAATAAAACAATTTCGGTACAATAGTTTCAAATTCATCATTGGATTGATGAGTTCATTTCTTGGTATATATAGTTTGTCACAGCAACCACCTTATGTAACAAAGAAGAGAAATGCTTGTTCGTCACGGACAAAGCAGTTGAGAAATGAATACATCAGCTTGAAATCGATTATTGAAATTATCTCATTTTCATGAATTGTTTCGAACTTCCTTTGACCTATGACGTGAAGACTATGATGGAGTCTTCGTGGTCCCCGTGCGTCAGTACTGACGTACCGACAGCCAAGAGAACATTGTCATTTTCATTATTACCGATCACGTATGTAGAACGAAGAAAGGAAATGTTTCCACGGGTGCTTGTCTGTCCAGAAAAGGAGAGAATTGGTTCACCTTTGACCTGAGCCTCCCCCCCCGAACATGAACTGTTGACCATTCCCCTAGCCCCTGACTAGAGTTGGTCTAGAATGATCACAGGGATGGGGGCCGTGGTCGGTATATACCCCAATGTTATTTGAAGATCTTTCTTGTTATAAAGATTAAAATCGAAACTTCGATCGTGAGATATCTACCCCCTTGAGTAAATGAAATGACAATATTTTGCGTACATAAGATATGAAATATGTGGCATTTCTGCGTGAAAATAGTGAATAAATGCGTTTAAATGACAGTAGCCATCTTTAGTCATTCTTAGAACTCTTCACATTTTGCCGTTTAGTATGAGCTATTGTTAGAATCCGGACCTAGTTTATTTCAATTCCAATACAAATTTAAGAGATAACAGATTAAAGTAGATTTAGTTCCATCTAATAGTGATGTCTGGAAAGAGGTTGCAGAACCAGGGCCTTCTATGTTGTACGTTCGTTTACCAGACTTAGGCAATTGTCTTAAGACTTTTTTTGACATGTTGACAGAAAACTGTTTTGAAGTTATATCTATTTTATACACAGTGACAAATGGCATTGTTCACGAAAATTAAGTATCGCTGCACATTAATGTCGATAATACTTCAAATGGATGTGTTTTCTTGTTCTAAACTAAGGTTCTAATTTTCTCGCAGTGTGCGCAAACCAATTGTGACATTTAGAAAAATATGCCATAGGAGTTTAGAGACAAGCACCAGTTTAATTTGACAATCTTTAATTTGACAGTCGAGAAATACATGTCAATACGGTGTTCTTAACACTGTCGATGGCAATCTTGTTAGCTCCAATTTCCCTCACGAGAAATGCTTTAAAGTTGAATAATTAATACAATAAAGATTTCCGTGGAAAGATAAACAACGTTTCTTTGTACTGTGGGTCAAACTTTCTTCTAATTTAGTTCTACCAAGGTCAACTATGTGCTAAATTTGGTTTTTGGACAATAAGACTAAGTGGTCACTTTCAATTACTACAGAATTCATATTTCTTTTCCAAATATACACAAGAAATGATCAATTTATGCCAAATTAACCTTTTTTCCTATTGACCTCACACATACAAATGTATCAATGACCGCTCCGTTTCCTGATACAGTAAGACAATATACATTCCGGATTTTGTAATTGATTGCCAAATAGGCACAGGGATATTTTCCCGGTGACTTCACACACTCGTTTCAATCACCGATCTACCAAACGAGGTTTTCACAAACACACAAAATTGTCAATAATGGCATTGATGCCATTTTTGTACTGCCGCAAATTGCCATTTTCTTCTTTATTTGCACCAGAGTGGGTTAGCAAATGTAAAATTTAATATCAGTGGGTTGTGGGCTTATGTATTTTAGTGTTGCATTCTTTATTGGTCTTGTTAATTTTTGATGGCAGAACCAAAACCAAGTTGCCAGTATTGTCATTCTTGCATTGTGGAGAGTTTGTAAAAACCTCGAATCCTATAAGACAATGCGCACTCTCGATCCAAGTCCGCATTGATCTTCGACCCTTTAACCTTCACAGAAGCAGTTCCTGCTGTTAACCTCGTGAGTATCTGTTAGAAAGGTTCGGTAAATGTGATAATTGGTGTAAAAACACAGGACATGGAACGACCCATTTTTGGACATTTGGAGAAATCGGTTAGAGGCTATTATAGCAAGGAAACTCGAGAATAAATAATTGCTGGGAAGTTCAATAACAATAACAACCATTAGAAATAAGACGCAAAGTGTTGGATGTCACATTGTCGTCACAGACAATACCCAAGGATACGTTTTGCTCAGTGGAGAAACCTGAGAATGACATTATATTGTGCGTATATCTTTTACAGATTAGGTGGGCGTGAGTGAAGCATGCTTGTGTCACAGTGGGTGGTCTATATGATCTACATGAGCTTCCTTGTCATAAACGTAACCTGGGCGGCCAAAGGCGGCAGTAAGTACATGTTTTATTTCTTTCATGAACTCCTTCGTACTTCTGATATCTTAGAACTCCTCAGTAATGTTTCCAGGGAGATATCGGGAACAAAAAACCGCGCATCATCACGATTACAAGATTCTGATGCGGCACATAAGCAGAAAACTTTAAATTGAAAATCTGTGTCCAAAAAAAAATTTCGATGAATAGAGAGCTAAAATTACGCACCTGCTTATAATACTAAGGCTCTAAACACTTTTTATTTGTTAAAAATTCATGCACTGCTTTGAAAGACGATCACTTTCAAAACAAGCTCCCGGCTGTCGCACACTTTCTATTCTAGCGCGTTGGCTAAAGCTGACTCCAGATTAATTACGTTATCAACCTTTTTGTTTTAAAATTAAGACTACCCGGCGCTGTACATTTTGCTTCATTTACTAATAATTTAATGTCATTTTTTAAACTAAACAGAAAAGAGGACTGGAACAGGTAGATGTCAACGTTCTGTACAGAATATCGTAAACCCATCTAAATATTGTATCTTCCCACCTCATACTTGTTTTTCCAGTCTCCAAACGTTTTGTTCACACTTACTTTATTATTATTTTGGGTTAATAAAGACGCTCAAATGACACGTGTAGAGAAAGATAGTGAATAAGATTGGTTAACATTGTAGGCAATGTCCATTAAATAAGCCACAGAAGTTCAAACATACCCTTTTCAAATTGCGAACTTTGTATTCGTAAACATTCGTAAACAAATCATTTCTTTTCAAGTTTTTTCTTTTCAAGATTCAAATCAATTTATTCAAGAAAATGATTAACATCTTGATCCTTATCTTTTAATGCCCCCGCCTTTTAGATTTGCCACGTAACATGACAAGAGGTGGTCAGGATGTAATGGATAATATAACGGCGGTAGAAACCGTCGGTTACTCAGTACGCAATGTTACCGAGTCCAACCGAACTCATTTTGATTTAACCAAATCGCCACTTCAGCTGGTGTCTTCCAGTGTCAATGACTCTATGAATCAGGGAAATGTGACTAGTTTTCTGACAAATATATCGTTGTCGTCTGTTTCGGCAACCAATGCAACAACGCATCAGGCAAAAAGTACCAAACGCACAAAATTCCAAAATGAAGCAACAACGACAACGACGGTTTCATACTGGGATAACTATAACGTGTATAATAACTTACCGAACACGAATCGACTGATGAGGATGAGAAGTAGAAAAAGTAAATTTCATGAAACTAGATTTTTCATAATAATAAGCGTTATAATACTTAATATGTGGCATTGAATGACATGTTGTAAACGATCATTTTTCATCTCTCATGTTGTATTCATTAGTTTTTTCCGGTACAGTTTAGCTCAGCTGAAACGTTTGTCCATTAAAGGATTTAATTTTCATTAGTTTAATTTAATACAATCTGTAACAGTGCTAGAAAGCCGTTAGAGACAGATATGTATAATCAATGTCTACGTCTACTGCGCACTTGCGAACCCAAAAAAAAAGCGCAAAGCGACAAAATTTTGTGCCACACCCAAAATTAATTCAACTAATTGAATTTACACAGCGCATTATGGAAGAAGGCGAACAGGTTGGCTTTGTACATAAAGAAACTGCATTTCCTTTTTACATAATAATTTTACTAATTCTTTCATATAATTTTAACGCACCACCCATACATCTGTAACATTCCAAAACAACTGCACCAAATGTACATATAACGTCCTGCACATTTTATTCATTTGTCAACAGTACAGATTTTAGGAAAAGTGATTTAAGCCATGCTCTGACAGGATGAATAAATGAATGTAGAATGAATACACAGGGAGAATTCAAATTAAACAACTTCCACTTTTTCACAACTTCACAAGTCCAAAATGAATGAACCCCTAAGTTGGAAATCAAGCATCTTTGTGAGAATTGCTCTATTTTGACTTTGAAATTGATGGAAATGTTGGAGTAGTTTGATTTGAATATGACCTGTGGAATATATATGTGTTATCCATTGTATAAATTGCGTGTACGAAAAAGGTTTTGATCGTATTTAGGTGTCAATTGTGTTCCAAATATCTAGTGTCTTGTTACTTGCATGAAACTACGATTATCACATAATGAAATAGGATGCTTTTAAAGTAGGTAATTGAATGATAGAAATATAACAGAGTAATCTAATCGCATTCGGATACTCATTCTGAGATAGAGAGAGTAGGGAGACAAGAAATTGCAATTTGTACTAATTGTCGCATGCTTGTCACGTAAAATTATAAATAGTATATCATGTAGTCCTTAGTATATATTTTCATGCCAATTTTAAACTTCCGCATCCCACGAAAGATATACGTACACACAATACGAATTGAAAGAAATAACTCAACTTTTTGCACACATAAATAAAGAAATATAGGTATGTAGTTCACCTGAGGAAAATAAAGCTGTAGGCGATGTAATATTTTCCGACAAAGTAAAATTTGAAACAAGAATAGAAAGAGTACAAAAAAGTCTAACCTGATTTTTAACATTGTGTAGCAGCTAATGTATCTCATGTGAAACGAAATATTCCGACTATGTGAATCTGTGTAGTTGAAATCTCTCACTCTCTGTGTAAATACTGTTGTTTAGGAAATAACAGGCTGACGGGCCGGAATCGCGTGTACAACAGACAAGGACAGGATAGAGGAAACAGTATTTATGACATTCCGCAAGATATTCTGGGTAAGGGGAGCTAACACGAATAACATTAACAAGGACAACGCATAAAACATATCGGATTGATTGGTTTGAGAATGTACTGAAATTAATATACATTATCATTTATTGGTAGTCTGTTCACTTAGGTGAAGTGAGTGGCTGTTTGTTAATAGTTGATTGATAACCGTGGTGTTATTATTAATTAAGACAAAACAGTATCCGTCTGTTAATATTACTAAAGTACACAACTCATTTGTAAGGAAATAGATCATTTGTCCCCAGTCCTAAAAGACCAACTATCCCATGAACAAAAACAGGCATATTTGTAACAAATTAGATTTAATTTTTGTGCAATATTTGCCAGCTAATAATTACTAATAATAGAAAGTACTAACACACAGGCTTTTCCTTCCAGAATGTTGTGTTCCAGATGAACAGAGGCTAATGGCTAACTTGCTGGCTCACTATGAACCAGCTTCAAGGCCGGTGTTCAACGCCAGTCATATCGTTACCGTTAGCTTTGGTCTAACTCTCACCCAAATCTCGGACATGGTACGGCACTCTTCGAGATCTCTCGATAGCCTTCATTCCCATGTTCCACATTGCCGTTGTTGTTCAGTCTGCATGACGTGTTTTATGAATGTGGTTTTTTTTCAGTCTTCCTATTGCTTCTCTTTGCACCTTCTAATTGAAACGATGACAGAATATTGCATTACTAAAAGCTATAGTCTAACCTACATGATGTGTCTAAAAGTACTCCAAAATATATGTTTCGTTTGCGAACTTCTACGTCTTTTCTTGAAAGATTTGCACACAGTTAGTAGAAATCTTATGGTGCTCAGAATGAAAAACAGAACGGAACTGATGGATGTATTTGTAACACACATTTACGGGAAATAACATTAATTTTTGCAATTTTCAAAATCGTTTCAATTTTTCTAAATTGATTCTTGGCCGAAAGGTGTTTTCCCTTTTATTGGATCCTTAAATATTTCTATTATTTACGTCTTTCGCTGTTTCAGTTTTTCTTATTCTTGTGTCTTTATTTATGTTGTACGGTATTTGTATCATTACCTATTCAGATCAGGGTGTGGTAGGAGGTAAAAGGACAAATAAACGAGGGCGGATTCCAGATGAGCAACGCCTCATGCGAAAAATACTGCACAACTACGACACAGCTTCCAGACCAGTCTACAACGCTAGTCACTGTGTCACTGTCAAATATGGCCTCACTTTGATTCAAATTGCTGACATGGTAAAGAAAGCTCCAATTTCGGTTTATTCATCGCCTGTTAGAATAAGAAATGCCTCTAAATTAACGCTGAAAAACTTCTAACAAAAAAGAGTACTCACTGCATGGCAATTGTTCCTGACAAGGGAAATCTAAATTAAGACTAAAAACTGGGATTAAAGAGCTAAGTTACACTTTGGTGATTGGTACTTCTCTATTTACGTATTTGCCTCCATATTGTGTGAAATAACATTCAGCAATTTGTTACTTTTCCGTTGCATGTTTTAGATAGTATCCTTTAAATTCTATTCAATAATCTTAATTAGTTTCCCTTTTTCATGAATGTTTTGTTTATTCTAAATGTGATCTTTTATATTATTGTAAGGATCATACTAACGTGTATGCATCGTCTTATTTTACTTTAACCACTTGGTTATGGCACAGTCAATAGTAATTAAAGCGGAATATCTAACCGTAAAATGTAAACTGCAGACTCAGCTAAAATCCTTAAAATCCTCTCAAAGATTATTAGGTGTAATGGCATCTACATAAATAAAATAAATGCATAACTGGTTATTTTAGTGATAGAAACATGATTTTTTAAAATTTTTACAGGATGAAGTGAATCAAGTACTCACGACAAATGTCTGGCTGGAGCAGGTAATAACACATACTTATCATTTAATAACCAAGTTTGTTAAACTGGAAAAGAAACCTCTTTTCATTTAATGAGGGAAAATTGAGAAATTCCATCTGAGGAGCTTCTCCTTTTATCCCATGTTCATGCAAGTCAGTTTGCGTAATCTTTCAGACAAAAGACAGTTCATGCGATCCAAGGCAATTTGATTAATTAAATTTTAAAGTCACAGGAAAACTTCGCGAAAACGCTTGAAGCAATTTTTCATGAAACACGCAAATAGTTCTTTATGAATAGTGCAATTTTAAATGCTTGTTAAATGCTTATTTTAGAAATTATCCCACCCAAAAATATGTATCTTGCAAATAATCAAGTTATCCGTGCGCATTGCTTTCACACAGGGCACTAGAGGGGCGAATAAGTGAAAGTAAAAGCACTTGTGTTTCTATCCCCCAGAAGGACAACCATACTTCAACAATTCAATTTCAGTTATTGAGACATATGGATAATGGGACCCTTTTGGGTAATGGCAAAATGAGGACTGGGTATCGATTTGGAATCCCTTTACTACTTCTCAGATTGATGCTACTTATTTCACTAGTGAAAGGTTAATGCATCAGATGCAGACAGGGATTTGCGTCAACAAAACTCCTTGCAATTTTTTGGCTGGGACAAATTGAAGGTGAAAAGACGACGAAGAAAGCTGCCTTAAAGGACTAAGCACTTTATTTATGCCACACTGCTCTAACCCAGGTCCAAACAGCAAAGCGACTTTAAGAGCACTTTTTTCAGCTAAACCTGTTCACTGCTATCACCACCAAGTGAATCAGGTATGGGGTTATGGGCCCTAAAGGACATCCGCTGAAGACCTGACATGCTTTCTTTCAATTCAAATTGCAGACACGTTTTATTTTCTGAAAAAAATCCAAACTATTCCAAAATAGATTTTGTATGTAACTGACAGAACACTTCATCTGGAGAATACACGAAGTGGTTTTATTGTTAAGTTTTCAACTAGTTTTTTTGACAATTTAAAAGTTCTTGCTAAATCAAAAAGTTATCTTGACTTCAGGAATGGAAAGACGTCAGGCTAACCTGGGACCCTGCTGACTATTCCAATCTGCACACAATACGAATCCCCTGCCAGAAGATCTGGTTGCCTGACATAGTCCTGTACAACAGGCAAGTCGCTTCGGCTGTGGCCATAGACAATGCATGAGAAACAAAGGCTGATGGAATGTCGTCTACATTCTGTGCTAATATTTAATAATATAATAAGTGCTTGTTTCTTTGATTTGCAGTTTAAGCCACGGATCACTAGTGATTGTAGACATTGTGTTTGGGATACTTTGTATGTGCTCTTTGATGAAATTATTTCACTGAAACTAAATTGACTGTTTCACTGTCTAAGTGTGGTCAAACTCTTTGATTGAATCTAAAAGCATGAAAAGTATAAGATTATGATTTTAATGTTCATATCACACAGTCTTTATTAACATTCATTCAAATTTGTTTACTTTTGAATTCAAATGGACTCATTGTTCCAGAGACTGTTTTCAAAGAGTAAAGTTACGATGTATCCATTCACAGTAGGTGTAGCTGTATCAAACACAATGGTGTTGGCATTGTCGTTACTCATGTTGTGCTCGTAACTTCCTGCTGTTAGTGTGAGTGCTGCATTTCAATGACTTCCCACTCTCAACCAGATCACTGAGGCAATGGTGACGAGTCAACCTGACATCAAACAGGAGCATGTGAAAGTTTTGTCTGGCCTTTAGGCAGGTTTCCACTCATTAGGTTGATTAAAACTTGTTTGGTTTCTTTCTGGCATGTGTGTGCTGCTTCCTTAGGAGTGGAAGGATGAGAGATTAAAGTGGAACCCAGATGACTACTCCGGCCTGCACACTATGCGTATTCCATGTGATCGCATATGGCTCCCTGACATTGTACTTTACAATTCGTAAGTATTTCTAATTGGGCAAGGTCTTTTTTCAAGCATACAATGTGCATGTGACTATGCTTCAGTAGTTGTTTCTACAATTGATTAAGACCGTTCGATTTTAGATTATTTTAAGGTGAGATTCACTAAACACTTTACACACCAGTAATCAGTTTTATATTATACTTTTGACTTCTATATTTAGAGAAGCAACTGGGTCTGTATTTTAAATTATTTAGAATCCCATAATTTAATGCATGGATTAAGAAAATGCACACACAAATGTCTCATCCTTAATTCGGTATCCTGCTCGTTCTTGGCATCTGAGAGAAATGTATTATGCACCACGCTTTAAAACTTTGTAAATGTCTTTACGATAGGGCTTCAGTCTTGGACTGTAGGTGTCTCACCGACCACTGTGGTACAGTTAGTTTCGTGTGTAAGCTATCTTATCTGCATACTTCAGGCTTCGCTCATACACATAGTGAATCTCATTTTATTAATAAAAGTCCCTCGTTATGAACTGGTTCCTTTGAATTATGTGATTAAACTATTATTAGTCAATAAACCTCAGGGTTTAAGTTTCAGCTAGAACGCAAAACGTTTAGAGAAAGCTTCAGAGAGAACTTTGCCACCCTGACGGAAGAATATAAAATTCTAACTGGTTCTGCGTGAAAATATGTTACAGTGTAGTAGTTCTTTGGACAACAAATTATGACTGAGCTAACAAAATTCTCGCAGATAATCATTATAAAACTATTTACGAATCAGTCAGAATTGGATATTCTTCCGGCAGGGTGCTTACAACATAACTGATTGAGGCTTTCAACGCAGGTACAAATCAGGAATTCGTGTGTCTTTTATCTAAAGTTTTTGTCTAAACATTTGGTGACACAAAGTTAGCTTGTTTCGATTTTCTGAGAAGTAATCACCGATATATTTATTAATCTCAAAAATGATCTGAACATTATTTCTTTATTGCAAAGAATAATTTCCATCCACATGGACCTGAAACTTTTGAAGAAACTGATACCATATATTTTAATGTTTGTGAACACTTCTTATTTTTCCGTTCTTTTCCACTGATATCGACACCGACACAAGACAGACCCACTCTCCACATTTACATTGTCAGTGCAGAAATAGGTGAAAACTTCCAGCCATTCAAATAAACGTTAGTCGGTGTCGGAATCGGACTCGGTGTTGAGTGTCGGTGTCGGTCAGTGTGATGGAACCCTAAATGTCAATTCAACAAACAATTTCTTCGTATCATGAAAACTCATAGAACTTTTAACAATATAATAAAGTTATACCATTAAAGAATCTGTTCTGTTTACACTTTCAGTGCTGACGATTTTACAGAAGGGTTTATGCAGTCGAAAGCAATGGTAAACTTTGAGGGCAATGTTTTCTGGCCTCCTCCTGCCAAGTTGAGATCTTCCTGCAAAATAGACATCACCTACTTCCCGTTTGATGACCAGAAATGCAAAATGAAATTTGGCTCATGGACGTATGATGGATTCCAGGTACAGAAGAACAAGAATCAAAGTCGCCATAAACTGAGGCAAATATGTAATAGAACCAAAGCAAATCCTTCTCTTCCATGTTAGGGCTTGTCCACACGGTGATTTTTTTTCTGATTGCGACTGCGATTCTTGTTGTCACAAAAAATGGGTTGCACACGACTCAATGGAAGTGTTCACACTGTACGACTGCAACAACATCACCGGCTCCTATACAGCCCATTACAAGCAAAAACAAATCGCAGTCGCAATCAGAAAAAAACGCAGTGTGTGAATGAGCCTTTAGATTCATCCCCTTCTGAGGCTGTTTAATTACACCTTAACTTATTGTGCGAGACAAGCCATAGGTGTTGTAATTTGCATATTTATGAAATAATACGCCATAACGAAAGGAATGATTGATTTTGACTTTGTATTCTGCAAAATCTGTGGTGTTTAAAATGTTGGATTTCACATGTGAAGTAAATGACAAACGTTCTCTGATTTCAGGTTGACGTAACAAACCGAAGTGCTCGTGTGGATTTAGCCAACTACGTATACTCCGGAGAATGGGAATTAATCGACATACAGGTTCAACGTAACGAAGTGTTTTACGCCTGCTGCAAGGAACCTTACCCTGACGTAACGTTTTACGTTATCATGAGACGTCGGACTTTGTATTACCTCTTCAATATTATCTTCCCGTGTCTGTGGTTGACAATTCTCAGTTTACTAGGATTCTGGCTGCCTCCAGATTCCGGAGAAAAAATCACATTGGGTATCACAGTGCTTCTCGCTTTCTCCGTCTTCATGTTACTCATAGCGGAGAGTATGCCAGCTACGTCGGAGTTCGTACCATTAATAGGTGAGATTCAAAACAAAGGAATATTTTAGTGTGATATTTCAGCCAATAAGCAGTGTCGTAACATTAGGCCTTGTCACTAAAGTCGCACGATGTCAATGGATCAGATTGGCTTGTTCGCATTGACTGAAAAGTGAAAATGTGACCAAATATTTTGTAATTTTGGCGTAATATCAGAGACTCTCCCTCCACAATTTTGCACTGTAGATTCAGTAATGTACTAATATTTTACTCGGCACCAAAGAATATTCATATCAGACAATGAGTTGAAATACAGACAAAGAAAAGCAAATCATTGTTCTCTGTCAAGAGATGTAATGAATAACAATGTTTCCCAACAGGCGTGCTTATTACTGTGGTCTAACAATGAATAGGTGTTCCTTACATGTCCATGTGCATTGAACTAAATAGAGACTGATGGGACGTTTTCCTACCTTGGCACTTTCGTCTCCATGGACAGTTTTCTTTTTCAATTTCCTGGGATTTTTCGTGGAAACTTAGCAAATTGCAGAGTTGACCTCCTGTGGCTTGGCACCTTTTGAGAAACCCTGGCTCTGGCTTACTTCAGTGTGCTTGTGGTACTCAGCTTGCACCTGTGACATCCCCCTCCACACAGGAGCCGTATGATTCAGCTGGTTTACTGCAAATCTAGCATTCTATTTTGAACAATTCCGAATCTTATGCAATTAAGTAAAGTTTTCTCTGACAACTCCATGCTACCTCCTCACTCTCATTGTGCTCCTACCTCGTTCTCTTATTGTGTGATTCCCCTGTCAGGAGTGCCCTTTATTCTCTCATTAATAAGCCGTATAATTACACCGATTGCCTACAATGTCTCCTTTATCACCAACGTAATTTAACAGTGAACAGGATTATTCAATGTTGATAATAAGACAGCTTTGTCAACAGAATACTCACGTAATCTGCTTAGCTCAATCCTTATACCGATAATCTTGTTAATGGAGGTCATTGCGGAGTTACTACTGCATGACAGCTAATCGTAGATAGAGGGATAGATAGATGGGAACGGCCTGTCAATCCGTAAACAAGTCCCAAGATAGATCCTCGTCTGCAAACAGTAATTCATCCTGACATTTCTACACCATATTTATTCTTCATTGTGTTATGTTACAATAGTTGTACACTTCCACACGTCTTCAAGCGTAAGATTTTTTTATGTAACAATGAGATAGCATGTCAAACAATCCAATATTCCTTGTCTCGGATGAAGAGTAGTGTGATGTTCTAAATGGGACACAAGTGAATTCCAAAAGGTTCTTAAAGTTGACATTTCAAAAGAGGAAGGAAATAACTTTCTATTGAAGGAAACTTTTTGAAACCCGATGTGCTCTGAGACTCTCTATTTCGATGTCTCTCACCATGATTACCTGTCATGCTTTTCTTTTGAATAAATCATAGAGGCCTAAATCCTAATCGTTGGTTTGTTAATTTTGTAATTATTTTTTCTTACATTCACCAGGTATTTACCTGACGGTAACCATGGCAATGACGTCACTGTCCATAGTTCTAACAGTGTTCGTTCTCCAGCTGCATCACGTTGGACCGAACACCAAACCAGTGCCAAGGTGGATTCGAATCGTCGTCATCACAGTCATATCTAGGATTATCTGTATGCGCTCATCTAACACGAACTATTACCAGTACGATAAGAAGGAGCGGGAGGAGCTCACGCGGTCGGGTAGTCTGCGGCGCTCAAGCAGCTTTAGGAGTAGTGTCCGGGAGAGACAGAGAACTCAAGGCCGCATGGCTGGCGGAGGGGGTATCACCCCGCCCAGCCGACGACAGGACGAAATATGCCTGACGTCCTTCATAGACAACCTTGACATGTTAAAGGATACAAACTGCAACGGTGGGTTGGGTCAGTCGGAACCCTTGTACGACATGAATGCTGACCCATCAGGCCGCAATGTTACGTATGACAAGATCTCTAAACACTTGAAGATCCTCATATCGAAACATGACTCTGAGGATGAGTACCAGGATATTATCAATGAATGGAGATTAGTGGCTCATATCATGGACAGATTCCTCTTCTGGTTGTTCCTCATTGGATCTTTTCTCTCATCGTTAAGTATTCTAGTATTCAAGCCAATGACGAAACCCACCAACCTATAACACACATGGAGCTGTTTTGTAAAACTGGTAATGAAGATGGTGTAGCACAGATAAGATGGAATGTCATGATCACCCGCACTCATTCGCGACAGTTCATATTCAAAACAGTAGTTTTGTATATTGTAAGGATAGTATTGTTTCAGTGATCATGCAATAGAAAACATCTCATTTCTGGGCTACAAAATTTATTTCAATAGACATACTTGGAAAGCAATTTAAATTCAGAAATGTAAAGCAATTAAGATTATTGAAGTAGTCCATTAAAAACACAACCAAAATCCATGTACTTGTTCCACATCATAACTTGTACAATGTCTGTAAATATTCAATGAAATTATTGTCATTGCCGTGTGTGTCAATGGAAATTATTTATCAAACATCCAGGACAATTCAGAAAATTTAGTTTTGTAAATAAGTTTCTTAACTGTAGGTTACCCGTAGATCTTGTTTTGTTTCCTCACGACGTCTCATTTCTGGATAAACTTTACTCGTGAAAGTGAGAATGTGCATTGTGATGTATCTTATCTACATACTGCATCATTTACAATATTTAAATAGTAGTTTTGTTTTGAAATGCGTTATATGTCCACACTGGCTCAGCGTAATGGGTTTTTTTTAAAAGAATAGATAAATAGTTATGACAGAAGACTTCTTGAGTTCTTACTTTGCAGTTGGGAATTCAAAGCAACCTTAACTGCTGATGTAAAAGAACCTGTTTCATTTCAAAACATCAGTGATGGATACTGTATTGGTTAAAGTAAATGGACTATGATTGTTTCTGTTGAGATATTTAGAAAGTTAGGACGAAGTTCAAATACTGCTGAACTACACAGTATTTTAGATTGCCTTTTTCCTCCATCTAAAGGGAAAAAACCAAACCACGTGCATCTTTTGGTTACATTCTCATTTACTTCAAAATAGTACCAGAAAATTTATTGGCAATTTGGCTGTAGTAGCTACAATGTAGCACTGATTCATTGAAGACCATCTCGGAACGCAGATTGCAGCTGCGATTTTCAGAAATCATGGTGACTGATTTTAGTGTGATGGAGCCTGATTTATTTTCCCGTGTCATTCACGGCATGGTTTGATGTTATGTATCATGTAATTAGACCGAATAAATGATATTTTATAAAACTTTTAACGACTAATGTTCCTGAGATTTAGTAATGTGGCATTGTAGCTTAAAAATAAAGAGGTAACCTATCCCGATTCAAGTTATTTAATGCAATTCTCTGGTCGTTGCCGCCAAAATTTGCCAATCACGTCCATCTTTACTGACTTCTCATTCGAGTTTTTCACGATAACATCACATTTATATTTTAAGCCTGAATTTACATCTAAAGGTTTAAAAATTTCAGCAAAAAGTTGCCTCCACTGGGAATTAAACTCACAATACTGACCATCACTAGATCTAAGGTTGAATGTTCATCCAAGAGGAATGTGCTACTGGGTAGATCTTAAACTGAAGTTTGTTTCATGTACCATTTCACATTTTGAAAAATTTTTAAAGCATGTCTGATGTACATTCTGTCTTAAATGTAAAATTTGATCTTATCGTGAAAAACTCGACTGGGTTCATGAAAAGATTCAATGTCGGCCTTTGGCTGATAGTCTTAAAAGAAATGATATGATAACCTGTTTTGTTATAAATAATGCACTGCAGCCTGAGAAGAATTTGATTGTTGCAAGTGGGTTTTCGTTGTAACCAAATATCTTTCCATTGGCAGTGATTGCTGCCAATACTTGTTGTAACTTTTTGCTCCTTCTGACCGAACTAGTTGTAAGCGGGACCCAGTGTGGTGCCTGGTCAATTTGAGTACTATCTGCCGTCAATATATTCGCAAGAACATTTGTTTTTCTTCAGAAAAGTTACAGTGTAACTGCCACGTTACAGTGACGCGTTTGTTAGCTAAGATTTGGGGCCAATTGGGGACCTGCAATCCCTTTAGCATTTCTTGAATTGAAGCAACTTATTTCACTTGTGAAAGGTTAATGTATCAAGTGCAGAACAGGATTTGTGTCAGGGCGATTCTTTGCAACTCTGGTCATGACAAATTGCGACTGAGGGTAGCGTAAGGAAACGGGCTTCTGGACCTATGCTCTACTAACTAGCAACAAATTACTGAGAGAGGAATGGAACCAGGCTACTATCTGTATAGAGCGTTGTTTAGTCACAGCAAACATCTTAAGGTCAGGATTGTTTGCTTGAAAATACATTTCATGACGTTAGAAGAAAAGAACTAATGGGAAAGGGACCGTGTTCATCCAACATGTCTAATAGAGTCCTTTAGAACATCGTGTTCAGAAATTGAATTTCCAGGAGGAATATTCATAGCCTTGACACATTTTGCTATTCATATGTGCCAATGTTCAAGTTATTTTAGGAAACAAATAGCTCATTTCTTATCATGACCTATTCCATAGGATAATAGGACAAAACATAAGCCAGAAGGGCCCCGTGATTACAGAACAAGAAGTGGGTGATTAAGTAGTTTGCTTATCCCCAAATCCACTTCAGTTTCAGAATGTACATAATGAACCTTCAAATAGCTTTTAAACTCAACATTTTATCTTCTGTCATAGCTCATTGGCCTCACAACACATACTAGAATCATTATGATCAGTGATGATCAGAAGACTAATATTGTAATCCATTTGTTTTGGTGATGATACATTCGAGTTTTTCTATAATTTGACATTTTCTGCCAAATCATGGCAGAATCTTTCCAGGATTGACATTCAATGAGTGGCTACCATTGAATGTCAGTGCTGGCAGCTGAGAAAAGAGTTAATGGCAGAATAGTCTTACTGATTGAACGCGGAGTTTCCTCAGAGTTTCCTGGTTTCTTTGTTCTTGAGGAACTCAAACTTGGAGTGGGACGCGATATGTCTATTGTCTTTTGAAACACAGTCATGTTTCCAAACTATTGTGGTTGTTCCTTTTTCCTTGTATCATTTTTCTATTTTAGTGACTCGTAGTGAGTTGCCTTTTTGGTTTATGGACTGATTTTTTTCCTGAATATTTTGGGAAATTTTCCTGTGAAGTGAAAAATATTATTTCACGCAAAGTGAGATAGAACCCACATGAGGCAAGAACCAAGTGAACATCAGAGAACGTGGAAGTAACTCAAAATTCTAGTTTGGCTACAAATGATAAGCTATCATCTTGAGTGGCAGCCATTACCAGAAATTTGGGTCCGTCTTCAATTTCAACATGTTCACAACAGAATTCACAAAAGTGGCTACCTTACTGCATGGTAGTCATTACCAAACAGAATAGAAATGGCTGCCATTGCTCTACTATTTGTGATTGTTGGTTATCATTGACATCCAAGTCGCCTGACAACATAATAGTTGATCAAAAATGATCAGCAAATGTTTCTTCCTGCCAACCTAACATTTCAAGTTTTCCTATGTTTCTGAGTTTTCCAATGTTCAGATCAATCTGATCTTGGGTGGATTCAATATCATTGTACAAGGTTTAACTAGTCCCAAAGTGAAAAACTTCACTCCTTGATATTTTTGTTCTTGGCCGGTGTCAGTGCTATTTCAGTGTAACTTTTTTCATCGAACTTAAGACTGTCTGTCCTGAGATATATAGTTGAGTTTTTGACGATACGCGTTTCTGTCAGATAATCTGACAGATCTAAAGTTACACAGAACAAAATAAATTTCGTCAAAAATTTCCCCCAGTGGGGTTTGAACCTACAACATCCAGATCATCACTCTAATGCTCTGCCAACTCAGCTAAGTCACTATTTGGTTGTCTATGTGAATCATTAAGGTCTTTATAAAGTCATGCTCTATTGATTCTAAAAATGAACAAAGTGTGAAGTGGTGCATGAAACAAAGCTCACTTCAGAAATCTCTTCCCAACAGATTCCTGCCTAGCTCAGTTGGTAGAGCATTAGAGTGATGATCTGTAGGTCATGGGTTCAAACCCCACTGGGGCAATTTTTGACGAAATTTGCTTTGTTCTGTGTAACTCCAGATCTGTCAGATAATCTGACAGAAATGCATCAAATTTCCTTATGGTGAAAAACCTGTTTGACTCAATCGTTTGACTCGGATAATGATGATGTTTCTCTGAAGGTGAACTTTTCTGCAGGAATCTAATCGCACGCTCATTTTACCTTGCACGTTTATCTAAATTAGCAGTCGATTTCGAATGTGGTTGCAGTGATGGTGACGTTGATGTAAGTCTTTGATGTAAATCATTACCACGCGCATCCAAAGGATGGGGAAGGTAATGTTTTTACTCGTGTGTGTCTGTTCAGGGGGTACCCCGTGGTCTCTGGTCCCAGGTCCCTTCCGTGGTCACTGGTCCCAGGTCATTTTGGAGCAGGGGGTACCACAGTCCTTTCAGTGGTCTTGTCTAAAGTCCTGTCTCAGGTCCTGCCCTGGGGGAGTATCCCTATCCTGCACCATGCTAGAAGAATATCCAATTATGACTTTTTCGTAAAAAAAATTATAATGGTTGTCTGTCAGAACATTTTTAAAATTATTATAAAACTATTTACAAACAAGTCAGAATTGGATATTCTTCCAGCGGGGTTTCCTATCCTTGCCAGAGGGTACCACAGCCAGGATGGGGTACCCCCCCCAAGCCAGGATAGGGTACCCCTAGGATAGGGGTCCATCCCCCAGAAAAGACAAAGCTTACTACGCGGCGGGTGGTACGCCTCTTGCGGTCACGCAGGAGGACTTTCTTGTTTAAAATTAAATTTATTTCAGGAAAATGGATATACTGTATTTATGTATTCAGAACACTTGAAAACCTATCGTATCTAGAAATACTTAGCGTTGACATGTTCCGAGCAAATTATGTGCAAAAGATCTGTTCTGAGCCTGAAATGTTTAGTTATGAAAAGATTAAACACTGTCTTGGGTCTAGTTTGAAGGGCAAACTGTTTGAGTTCCACATTACAGATGTCAATGAGCACACAGGCTGGATTTAGATCTTGACACGAAATACATAGCCGTGTCTTTCTTCTGGAACGTAAAGTTTTCTGTGGTATAAATTGAAAAGCTAAATTTTACTGTCAGTGAAAACCTGGATGTTGTAACATTTACCACCATTATGGTGTAGATCTATAAATTAATGAGTAAAACGCAAAAATTCAAGACAAATGAAGTCTGTACTTCAATTTACAATAATATCCTGGAATTTCCAGGTTCTGTTATGCGAATGTAACATCTAAATTCGTGTTGTGCTGAAGAAACTGATTCTTAAATATTGTAGATCTGTGATTTGAATTTTCAATTTGTGCTGCAGTGAATTGAAATTAAAGTTCAAAGATATGGCGATGTAACCAGTACCTTGATTTGAATCCGACTCATGAAATATGAAGTTACGTGAACCAACTGACGTTGGAAAGCGTCTTTTAGGATCAAAATGTGGAGCTTATTGGAGGCTCCAACGCACAGTTTCGGTTTCCAGCACAGCACAAAGTCAACATTTCATCCCTAATTTAGCTACATACGGCGAGCTCCTGAAAGTTTCAACTCCGCCATGATTTAATTTGTCTGTACGCCATGGATACATTTAGTTATACTACGGTTATTTTTTGAGTCGGACTTCAGCATTTTTCTTTGGTAAAACTTAATTTGTTTGAGGTTAGTAATTTGGACCATTCAATCGTTAGTGATGGTGTAAGGTGCGCGTTCTGCGTACCTCTCTGCGAGAGTAAGAGAGTAACTCTTAGGTTGGTGTAAGTGCATTTATTCTACTCTGGCCCTACTAGCAGTGCACTTTATATATACAGGTATATGCCAGGCTGCTATAGGAGAGTCTGGTCCGGGTCTAGGGTGTGGGCGGAGCCCTCCCCATGCGTGCTTAGGCACGTGTCGTACCCTGCAATAGGTAGGAAACGAACAGCCATCACCTGACATCAATACCTTGAATTCATAGCCTCATTCCAAGTCCAAAATTGAAGAATCAATGGTCCTAAAAATGACTGGGTGCTGTTTCTAGAATAGGCGGGTGGGTGGGAGGGCTGCAAATATTAAATTATAAGAAGATAATTTTACAATAGTTAAAGTTACTTTCAGCTGGCGCAGAGTATTGCTACGTGTGTAATGGAGCAGTCGACGACAACTGCAACGGTATCCACAAACAAACACAGAGTAATCGACAATACCTACAACAATGTGCCAATGGAGAAAATCGATGCCTGGTGAGATTCACTTCTCGTTTCATTGTCCACTTTGTTTTCTGTACAGGTTTACGCAAAAATAATACAAATACAAGAGAGTCTTCCTGCGTGAACGCAAGAGGCATACCGCCCGCCGCGTAGCAAATGCTCACTGTGTTGTCCTATCCCGGGAGGGGTGTACCCAGGTTGAGTACCCCCCTGGCTGATTACCCCTCGGCTGAGTACCCCCCAGCTGAGTGCCCCCTGGCTGAGTACCCCTCAGCTGAGTAGCCCCCCTGAGTGTAAGCCTGAGTAGCTGTCCCCCCCCCCCCCGGCTGTGAGCCTGAGTACTCTGCCCACAGCTGTGGGCATGAGTACCCCTCTGGCTGTGGGCCTGAGTATCCCCACACAGACCCCCCTTGACAGACCCCCTGGCTATGTGTATGATCTGAGTACCCCTCCCCCAGACAGATCCCCCTGGACAGACCCCCTG
>JBCAUG010735741.1:0-11739 GCA_038406175.1 Haplosyllis leylae | reverse complement strand
CATGAATCCCCGGGGATAGGTCGGCTATGCAGCGGGCGGTATGCCTCTTGCGTTCACGCAGGAGGACTTTCTTGTTTGATTTGTGTTCATTTTAACCCTTTGCTCACAATGATGGCCTAATTACAATCCACTATTAGAAGTAAACTAGAATAGCACAGTTATTTTATGGTGTAAAAGATGCACGAGGATACTTAGTATTATAAGTCACTTCTAAAAACACTGCATTTGAAGACTGTAGTGAAAAATTAAAACTCCAACGAAAATTCCGACTGGGTGAATAGAAGTGTGAATACGTTATGATTATACTAATAATTTCAGTTGGTGAAATTATGTCGAAAGTTCAATTACTAGTCAGACGAAGCATTAGGAGAAGGGTTGGTATGTAAAATAACCAACAAGGGTTTATAATAGAGGGAGCTCGCGACACTTCTGCTTCTGGTGGCCATGAAATCACCTGCATGCTGTCAACATAGCGCAGCCATGGTCAAAATTTCGAAATTTATGTATTGGAAGCTCTCTACCACAGCACGTCATGGTGTTTCCGCTATTTGCAACATCTGGACAAGTATTTCTTATCGTGACCAAATTCCTTCTTCGCCTTAACTCTTTAGAACATCCCATCAAGCAGGCGGAAACACTGATTTTGTAAATATGAATTTTAAATATTTGGTACACTTTAGATTATTTGCTAAGTATCTATTCGTCCCATGCTATCTGTCTCGTATGCAAAAAGCGTGCTTTTAGTTGAAAAGTTTGCGCTTTTGTAAATTCAGTTTCAATCCGAAACGAAATAGAAATAGGAAGTGTTCACTACAAGACTGTGTACTCGCACTCGTGAAAAAAACGAATGGTTTCTTTTCTTTGTCACTTCAACGAGTAAAATGCTTCGTACTGTGTCTCGTGTTTTGTTATCAAACATAGGCTTTTGTATTTCATTGGCAGTGTAATAACAAGAGGCGCGTACTATCATGCGGAAAATCAATTTTAGTTAAAAATTGGTACGCTTAACTTTTCATTGGTATTTTCTTCCTTCCAGGTCTATTCTTTGCACTTAGAGAAACGATAAGATTCTTGATCGTGGTAGAAAAAGAGGTTCATGTAATTTATAAGTTTAAACCATAATTTGTTTCCGATTTTCTCTTTGCAGGTCGAGATAATTATCCATCACCAAGCAGTGTTCAAGCAGAAAGAGACAGAGCAGGAGCAGGAGATTTGCCTTCTCGAAACTCGCTACCGGTAATGAGCACTAGAGCTTCCGCAGTTTCCAGCCGGACAGGCACCACGTCAGCAACAGCTGCTTCGAGAGGAGTCACCCCACCTACAGCTGCTACTAGGGGAGTCACCCCATCTACAGCTGCTACTAGGGGAGGCACCCCATCTACAACTGTCAGTAGTAAAGACAGTAAACCCTCTGTCCAGTCCAATGATAAGCCCAAGGATAATAAGGTCGGAGGAGTGGACATGGATGACTTCTTACCAGTGAGTACTCGTGGATATTTTGTGATATTTCTTGTACTGTTATTGTTATTCTTTCTCATAGAATGAACGAAATATCTAGTCGAAAGAAAAAATAAAACGACTGATATAATTTCGAATATACTTTTAAGAAATTCGTCGAAATCTCCCGAAAAATAATGAAACTATTTTGTATTAAATCTGTTTAGAAACAAGTGCCTCCAAGTATAACTTCACAGAGTACTCCGTCAGATATGTCAGAAGCTGAAGCTGTGTCATCTATCATGAAGGGACACAGTTCTATGATGGCTGTTATGAGCAGTAGGAAGAGGAACCTGCAAATTGTACGAGCTATGTGGACCAGTGATAGTATTAAGGTAAATTAAAAGAAATTTTAACAGTTAATTCAACTGTATTGTGTGTGACAGTATTCTGAAACAAGACCCCCCTCCCTCCCCCCCCATTAACATTACGAGGTAATACCGACCACGGACCCCATCCTAGACTTGCTGATCATGCTAGAGACCACACCTATCAGGAGGGAGGGTTAGGTCATCCTTCCTGCCTGATCCTTCCACTGGTCCTTCTTCCGTGGTCCTTCTCTAGGGGGGAATGGAATGGTAGGGTCACCCTATCTTGGGTGGGGGGGAGAGGTTTAGGGTCACCTTGTCCGGGAGGGGTAGGGTCACCCTGTCCAGAGAGGGAGAGAAGATCAAACCACAGGTTGACCCTCCCCCCCCCCCCCAAACATGGGTCGGTATTGAACTGACGTCGGACTTTGACAAATGTAAACTTGCTCTTATTTATCTGCAGACTGCCGTGGACTCAGCTATTGGTATGAACGATCAGGCGATTATGGTGGATTTGCTCAACATTTTGAACCAAAAAGCGTAAGTGAATATGAAGTGTTTTGTCTGTAATTGCGCTTTGAGTAAACGCTAGGTGGCAGAAATGTTGGCTAGTGGAATCATAATGGGCTCATTAAGCACTTCGTACAATAGGTGGCACCGGTGCTTGAGTGGGAAGATTAAATCCTGCTTTCCAACTACGTCTTCATTAATCATCGAAAATAATAATACCAATCTATTTACTGGTGCACGTAGCTAAAAGCGTCCCATATGAGTAAATTTTGAATGATGTAGGATTCAAAAATATCAGTTGCAGGAACGGATATTTGTTATTTTTGTTATCCTTTGAAATCTTGAATTCATGAATATGGATTCCAGTCCAATAGAGAATGGCGCATCAAGCTATCCACTTTCATTAAAATATTTTAACGATATTATTCTTGTAATTTCAGGAGTATGTGGAATCTGGATCTTTGTACCGCTTTGCTGCCCATGTTAAAGGATCTGCTATCCAGCAAATACGAGAAGTGAGTCACACGAGAGCCATCCATCTCCGAAACCGCAAACCGTCTCTGTTCACATGCACCGATGCCAATATTTGTTTTCAAATTATCTTCACCTTTTTGGGTTAACATGCTGCTCGGGTCAATATAAATGCTGCTTGGCTGATTCATTGTTTGGCAGTGATACAGCTAATACATGTGTTTGTGGTACAGGTGTATACTAGGAATGAGCATTTAGACCAAAGGCACCATTAGATCCTTAGTAATACAGATCTACATGAGTCACTTAACGGGCTTCATATTATGTACGTATTGAAAACCACAGGCCTGCCTGAACAGGGCAGCATAAACAGGATCCTTCCTGGCATGTAGTTGGTTTTCTTTTTTCTCTGTGAGATATCATGATTCGAAAATGTTCTTTCTTCTTGGAACTTATATAGGATTGAAAAGGATTGGGAGTAAATTGCATTTGTGTGTGTTGGCAATGATTTAGGCAATTATGTTAGTGAGCAGGCTCGTTTATGACTACCTGATTCTCCTTCAAGGATATATGTAAGAAAGCATGCCTGTTAATTTGGTGTGGCACTTCTACCGTGCGCTTCCAAACATTATTATGACTATAGTTCAGAAGAGATCCGCCAGGCGAATTTCCTGCTTGCATAAAAAAAAGAAAATCGCGGACAGGAAGCGCCTGTGTTAATCACAGAAATATGTTATTCGTAACAGAAGGCACTCCTATTGCTTTGCTTCTCAGCCAAACCACAGCCTCCCAAAATCCCCTGACCGACTAAGTTTTCTTGTTTCACAAAGCTCTTCACTGATGTGCACTTTACTTGAAAGTGGCTTTCCGCCAAAATGTTTGTGGCAACCAACAGATCTGGTGCAGTAGACAGTAATGTCGTACGACTTACATTATTTGTGTGTAAGTAGCTTGTTTACTGGAAATACGCACGAGTTACATGCACCAGCTCAATACGATGCAAGCAATGATTTCAAAAACATACTGATGTGTTGAGAAAAATGCGCCAACCCAAATTCTTACGCATAATACATCGTTATTTCCAAAGGCAGTGTCAGCACATACAAATTGTTGAACTATTTGGTGTGGCCTTTCGCGGGGCACTGGAGGTCTGTACCTTTCTTTTGAACAAAAATACTGTTCTCCTTGAGGCAGCACGAAACTTCCCTACCCCACCAGCCCTCTCCCCAACGAATATCGTCTCCTCTGCAACTGTTTTGCACAGATTTTAACTGCAAAGTTACATTATATAGTGCGAAAGAGAAAATTTATAGCATTCATGTATGCTTAAACTCCTTTGGTACAACTAAAATTCCATTCATTATGTAAGCAGCATGAAATTAGATTCCTTGGTCTGGTGCAAACTTTGCAGAAACAACTGTCAATTATTCAAAAATTTACCGTGGACAGAAATATCCGAAAGATACCAGGGATTTTAGTTCAGGTAGCTTTGTTTATTTCTCTGACAAACGGAATTTCACTTTGCAGCATTTGCGTATCTTTTTCTTCTACCACTTAACTTTAAAAACGACATCAATTAGTCTTGTAGGCAACTCGGTAGGAAATGCCTGTCTGACATAGAGGTTAATCTATTCCAAAAACTAGACGTAGGAAAAAAACCCACTTCATTGTCAGACACTGTGTATCTTCAAAAAAATTTGTGTCAGAAACGGGACTTGATCATAAATGTCTGCCCCGTTCCCGCCTTTCGCAAGATTCGAGTGAGCCTCAGACCGGTGCACTTTAACAAATTGCTAACCTGATTTTTTTTCAAAAAAAAATTGAACTTCGTTTAATTCTATATTCTATTTCAACAGTAAGAAGCGTGGCATGGGAATTCAAGTGATGAGGACATATGGTGTGTCGTATCTCGGTGCTTATGCCGCGCTGTTGTAGTTTTTGATGCACATAAGTGTATTCGAACCACAAAAGGTTGAAATCCAGGGCTCTGGTTACATCTAAATGCCTTCACTAGTTCATAGTTGCTTAACGATGCCTGTGAACAGGATTTAGTTGTTAACATTTCAAAATTTTCTCTATTTGGATCAGTGCGCAAATTCAAAGATGGCTCTGGGTGGTTAAGATTTAAAACTACCACATGATTTACCCCCGTGTCACTCCAACAGTCTTTGGTCAACGAATACGTCGAAAGAAACGTTGTATTTGCAGGGATTAAAGTTCACCGAACAGATAGGAATTTCCGTTGATTGTGTCAAATACAATAAGTAGCACAAAATTGCTGTCGTCAAACTCTTCTGTGTAAAGAAAGTTCGAGGCTTTCAATTTGTTGGCGGGTCAACCAATAAGGAGTGTGGACCAAAACTGCTATCGTCCCTTGGAGACAGTTGGCTGGGATATCACATTTAGATGTCAGAATTCTCTGCTTTTGATAATGAACAAGAAAATACATTTGCATTAAACCACAAGAATGTTATTTTTGGTTGGTCAAGGGTCAGGGTTTCGAATGAAACACATGCTTTTTGAATATAAATTATAGGTAAAGTTTGCTTACATTCTGTCAGTGGCTCCTGATGCACCAAAAGTCAAAAGAAAGTGGTGTGAGTATTTATTTGTGTGTAGCATGTATTGATTTGCATTATCATCAAATACAAAGGGTTATGATATAATAGAGGCACACGTCCTTGACGATCAGATTAAAAAGTTGTTTTATTAATGATAATTCTTGGAAATAATAATACTAATACATTGCAGTAACAAAGAATTTTTAGACCTCCCAAGATAGAGTTTGGTAATTTCTTTATTAGATAAGAGAGAAGTGGCTCTTTCCAAGAAGAATGGAGCAAAATCCCCGTGACAAAATGTTGTTTGTGTGGTTTACTACTTATTCCAAGAGCTTCCCACTTTGACTTATTTTAAAATCAGCGGGAAGTGATTGAATGGATTTTTATCTACTCTGTGCAAACCACAACCCGTTTATTTTAGCTTCAACATCATAGTGTCGGTGGTTTTGTAAATGATATAAAGGGTATTGATTTGAATTGAATTACTTACGATTACTTGATCATACCTCATCACTTCATGGGTTCTTTATATTTAATTTAACATGATATACTTTGTACATGTATTTACTATCAATAGTAATAGCACTACTGCTTGAAATCAGAATGCATTTCTACACAAAATCTCTTTACATCCGCTGATAAAACTGCAGTACAATCAATGATTACTTGTTTATTACGAATTGTCATAGTTCCTGTTCGAAATGACCATGTAGTTTAGGTTCGTTGCATGTCATATTCTTTGTCATACAGTTTCCAGGGGCCAACCACGTAGGTTCCGTCGTTGGTTGGTTAACACTTTACCAGTCCATGCATTGTAATGTACCTGAGTAGGTGTTGAGACAACTTGAAAATTGAATATTTGCATTGTGGGGTCCTAAAGATGTGATTGTGAATCACGTGCTCATGTCCGGATTGGACCTTACAATGTTTTCAGTCTCCCAATTCCTTTAAGAAGAGTGGGAATAATTTATTTCATGAAAGGGAGTTTGTGCAAGTGTTGTTGATCAGTTATGGTGTCGTATCAAGCTACATCATAGCTTTAAAGTTAAAACAAATCCACCGTTTTCGCTGTGGGTCCGGTTGGCAAGTTTGTGCCTTCATGCCACACAAAAGATACAAAGGTGGTTGATGACACAGGAAATTGTGGTTTCGTTTTTATATTAATCAAAATACCAACCAGGTTAAACTCCCGGATCTAACAGTAACCTGACTTTTTGTCAGTGAAATTAAATAAGTTTAGTATTCTGAATAGAAATTTAATTTTACAGAAGTATGCACCTTTCTATTTAATTTTTTTTATATTTTTTAAAAAAAATTCCTTTGGTGAAATTGAATTCCGATTTTAACCTGGAACAAGGATTGTAATCCTTTGCCTGAAACTTGTGTGAAGACCGACAGCAACATTGTCCGCAACGTTTAGACTTTCATTGGCATTTACTTGCTTAACCTAACACCATGTGCAATTTTTATTTTGCCCCTAATTTACTCGATGTAATTCGAAAAGCGGCGAAATTTTCATGTTGGAAACCCTTAGTTGCAGTTTAAAATAAAACAATTTATTTTTCAGCTACGTGAATGTGAGTTTAACAGCACTGAAGCTGATACTACGAAACTTTGCACCTGTGATCAAGTCAAATGTGACTGCACCTACGTCTATTGGTGTGGATATTTCAAGAGAAGAAAGGTTTGATATTGATAACTCTCTGAGTCACATGAACTTTCATGTCTGAATGTTATTGTTAAGTGGGTTTCAGTTTTGATACAGTACCACTTTACTTCCAACCAAGGAATTCGGTTTCTCTAACTGATTGCTACCTATCGCCCCAAAAAAGTAATATCTTTAAGAAGATACCTTTCGTGCAGATCCTTTTAATTAGGAGTAACTTCTTATTTTAAATATTCGTGAAAGTTTTGGTAAGGTTCCATGTAACAAAACTTGTAAGCGGTTTTGGAGCCTGTTGTGTCTCCGTTATTCTTGGCGGCTTGGCACTGTACGAGCAAAGACAAGCCTTGTGGAACCGCAGAAACGCTGACACACTATTTTCCCTGCTCCAGAAAAATACGGTTGATCCTAATGATGGAAAATTTAATAAAATGTCATGTGCTAATTTTGGAATTTTTCTTTTAGAACAGTTGAGGTTAGGTGAGGTGAATTGGATATTTTTTGTAAACAATGGGTGGTTTTGAGAGATCTTCAAAGCACTTAGCCCTTTTCTCACTCGCAGTGACATTGTAAAAGTTTTTATTTGACAAGGATGTAGTTTTGAGAAACTTGAGCAAATCTGGAATGTGTGCCTCACACAATTAAAGGAAAGAACGAGTTCTACTTGCCTTCCCTGCATCCACTGCAGGAGTGCTCACATATTACAGAAAATCGATTTAACCTTTGCAGATACCGCAAGTGCAAGCTGTGTTACGGAGGCCTTATGGAAGTCCGTTCTGTGATAGACACCAAAAATCCTATGCAGCAACAGGGACAGATTGGCAAAAAGTACAGAGAACTTCAACTGCTGCTGAATCAACTGGACTAAATCTGTAAATCTTAGGGTTTTTCTATGTTCTTTGTCACAAATCTTTGAATTTATTAAGTACCGGTAATGGAAAGCAGTTCTACGAAAGGAGGTCGACATCAGGAAGCGTTTTTTTTCTTTATTCTCTCTCTCCTAGTCGTGGTTATGTGAGTTACGGTGATACCCATGATAACTATTTTGACGACGACCCCAAATTTTTAAACTGCGATACTAATCTTGACCGGGATCCAGATTAGATTACCTAGTATTTTTGACAGAGATCCACTTTTGGAGCAAATATCCTAAATTTTAACTGCTAAACCCGGATGAAGATTATTCCCGCTGTTGAAATTTAGGGTCTCCATCAAAAGTGAATCGCCATCGCATTTGGAATGGCTATGATTGTAACTCGCACAACCATGACTGAGACGGAGAGTAAAGTATTCAAGACACATCAATAGGAGTAAGAACGTCTGAAATATGTTGGTTTTATTTCATACTTCTATTTTTCACAAATATTCACTAAATGGCTCCGTCGACTTGTTCAACAGCGTTGCCAGGGCACAGGGGAAACGGATTTTTGAATCTTCATTTTTCAGACAAAGAGAAGACCGGAAATTTATCAAAAAAATTAAACATGTTGTCACATAGGACATTAACATCCAACGCAGGGGAACATTATAAAAAGATAATGGGATGTAGCTGGGTTGTGGCAGGATGTTGTTCTTAACTTTGCTTTTGAAATCTTGAGTTTATAGACAACCCAATAATGGAATGGCAAAAATGGGATTAGTTAAAGCAATTCCCCTTATGGGGTGGTAGCGGAATACGAGTTGCTTTTATTTTTAAAAAAAAACCAGGAAAATGCAGGGAATTTTACATTTAAGAGAGTGTGGTAACCGTGTTCAAGCTTCATACAAAACGTGTTGAATGAACTGATGTGTACAAAATTCAAGTAGGGACTGCTGATGTTGCTGTTATGAGTGCCTAGCTTGAGTTTCCTGAGGAAGCGATAGTGTTTGATGGAAGTGTACTACAAGTACTAGAAATGTGTACTGTTTTATACATATATTATTGTAGACGTAAAGCAATCATATCATATATTGCCATCGCCTTCAACCAAACCACCTGTAGTTAATGCTCTTGTTAATTTATATTTGATTTATACATTTGGCATTCCTATACAAAGCTGGGTAGAACATGACAAAAGTTGTATATTTTGTAACGTTGTAAATATTGTACATACGCAACCGCCAATAACATTATATTTTTATAATGAATAGTTGTGCGTGCTTGTCACTTGAATGTAAACCGAAACAGTGACAGTTGTTTTCACTATTATCAGTGATGTTATTCCAAGGGAAAGTAATGAAAAGTTAAAATCCCTTAATTGGTAATCGTTTTTATTCACAATAATCCAGCGTGATTGAAGTGGCGGTCTGTAGCTTACTGCTTGTTTTTTCTAATTTTGCCTCATTTTCTTTGCTGCCGCAATATATGTGCATCACTGGGTCGTTGTATGTAATAAACTGCGCAATTAATACGCTAAATTATAAACTAATGTAATCAAATTAAAGTGAGTACCGTCTTCTATTTCCTAGCAGCCAAAAATATCCATATCCAAACAGTATGAGAAGAATCTAGGAATGACAACAATTTGTTGTTGGGGCAGATTTATAAGTTTGGTGTCGTACATTTATGCATATTTATTTGATCTCAAGTGGAAGGTTGGGGTTTAAATCGGTATGTATGTGACAAAACCGGCCCAGATATGGGCAGTGAACTGCTACACAAAGCCACAAAAATGTATAGAACTGGTACTTACTTGAAATCGTTGTATTTGAAAACATGAGCACAAATCACACATACTACCATCAGCAAGTATTATAAAGGAAAATGATATTAACAGTATGACATCTTGACAGAATGGTAAGAAAGTTTGTTCTTAATGCAAACGTAAAAATAAAATAATAAGCAGCTGATCATCCCCGAGCACAGGAAATGCTTGTAAGAGGTGCAGCTTCAGTTTGTCTGTTAAGAATTCGTGTAAATTCTTCACTTGTAATGTGTACCGATTTGTGAAAGAGTGTGTTACTTTTCGCAGTTGAAACACAAAATTGTATTTTCGGATTCTCATTTTTAAAGAAGACGAGAGCAACTGAATAACACGTATGCAATTGCAGAAGATGCCATATAACACTAAACAGTACCCTGTGAGTAATTTGTCAGTTTGTGATATTTAAGTTGGTTCACGACATTTTTGACAGCTGAATGTGCCTAATGCTCTTTTTCTGCAAGGGTAAATTTTGCATGGATGCTTTCAGTGATTTGAAAGCGTAAGACAAATAGAATTGAAAAGGAATAGTCGCACATAATGTATATTTGCTAAACCTGTACAGGGACTAATTTAATTTAATTTGTTAAATATTTATTGTTTCTGTCTAAACTTGCAGATTATACAGCAATAGGATCCTCTTTGGGTTGTTCAAGATGAAATCTTGTCATTACATTTTACTAAAACTGAGTGAGAATATGTGAGTGTGCTTGCAAGGTTTGATCATGATGTCTGGAATCGAAATGCCGTGTTGTATCTTTAATGTATTAATCAGTGAAGGGCATCGGTAAAGAAAATCGGGTTTTCCCTTAATGGTAGGCAAAGAATATAGAGGGGAGAAGAAGTTCAAGCTGCTATATGGCCCTATGTGCCAAGTCTGTGGGTATCTTCACTCACACAGCAGCCTTACACAACACAGTCACTGACATGTGATTTCCAACTTTTATTATTTTGTGTTTTTACACTTTTAAATAAGATCCTTGTTTGGAAAAATATTGTCAATGAATGATCCACTAAAAATAATGCAATAATTTATGCATAAAACGTAAAAAAAATAAAAATATATGTACACAGCTAAACCAATGGAAGCTGTGTGTTGGATACCCACAGACAGTGCATGACCCCAGCTGACACTGGCAACACATTTCCTGTAACTTGAATATCTTCTCCCTTTGTTTATCTTGGGGAGCACTAACTGAAAGCGAATGAAAAAGCGAAAATTATCTCTACACTCTATTGTGTACACATTATTTCTGTAACTGACGCCCCAGGCATCATTTGCAACTGGTGTGAAAAAGGCTTTAAGGTATACCCACAACGAGCGAAAGCGAAAGCGAAAGTGATTTTTCGCTCCGATTTGTACAAAAGCGATCAAGAAAGCGACGTCTCTTTCGCTTGATCTGAATGGGCCCTTAAGTTCTACCCAGACCAAGCGACAGCGAAAGCGAAAGCGATTTTGGTCTGTGTTACCTGGTAGGGATCCATGTATTCCTTATAGGAGAAATCCCTTTCGCTTTCGCTCCAATGGGTCCAGGAGCAATTAAACAAATCAATGATTCTATAGAAATCGCTTTCGCTTGGTGTGGGGAGACCCTTAGACGGATGATCGGGGAAGCATCAGCATTTCTGGAATAAATGATGCCGTGAACTTTTTTTCGAAGTCAGTTGACACATAAACATTTGTATCACAAGACATAGTAAAGAAAGAGCCTACCACTTTATTGGACATAGACTCCATTAAAACCATTGACAAATTCCATTGAAAAAACCTTCACTGAAAACTTCATTCAAACCTTTTCATTGTCAAATGAATCCAACCTGCAGACATGGGTAGCAATCAGTTTCTTTTTACCAGTTCGGAATATGATAATTATTGACAGTCACTGAGTTGATGGGATAGTGGTTGGAAACTCTTGATCACCCTCTGCTGTCCTATCGGGGAGGGGGGGTACCCCAGCCGGGAGGTACCCTATCCCAGGGGTGGGGTCGGGGGGGGGGGGCTGGACCTGGCTCGGGTGTTGTGAGTTCAATTCCCAGTGGAGGCAACT
>JBCAUG010735730.1:0-11739 GCA_038406175.1 Haplosyllis leylae | reverse complement strand
CTGACCTGGCAGACACTCAATTCTGACTGGGGTTGAGTTTTGCTACACAAACCAAGACAGTGTAAATATTGGTGACAAATACGAATTATGATTACGCACGTATATAAATAAGCCACAAGTTGTTCTTAGTGGACTCCAATGTTTTATAATGTGAAATTTCTCTGTTGTAATAAACTGATGGCTTTATACCAGCAGGCGAAAACAGTTGATATATGTAGTATTTGCTCTGTCCGCTGTTTTACGATCAAGTGTGTGGAATATTACTTCTAAATGTGCAATAATCGGGTTTTTCACGATAAGGAAATCTGACGCATTTCTGTCAGATTATCTGACAGATCTAAAGTTACACAGAAAAAAATAAATTTCATCAAAAATTACCCCCAGTCAGGTTTGAACCCATGACCTCCTGATCATCACTCTAATGCTCTACCAACTGAGCCAGGAAGGAATTTATTGGGTAGGAGATTTCTGAAGTGAGCTTTGTTTGTTTCATGCACTACTTAACATGTTGGACTTTGTTCATTTCTAGAATCAATAAAGCATTACTTTATAAAGGACTCAATGATTCATACTGACAACCAAATAGTGACTTAGTTCAGTTCGCAGAGCATTAGCATGATGATCTGGAGGTTGTCAGTTCAAACCCCACTGGGGGGAGGGGGCAATTTTTGAGGAAATTTATTTTGTTCAGTGCAACTTAAGATCTGTCAGATAATCTAACAGAAATGCGTATCGTGAAAAACTAGATTGTACATGGTCAGGTAAATGTGTAAAATTGTGAAATAAAGCTGGTCCTTTAGCTATGAAATGGACAACCACGCATTTCAATTTGTGCCAGGCACAAGGTATACATTTCACTATTTATACATATATCTATTTACCTGACCATCTGCAATATGTGACACTGAAAAAAGCACTTTTGGTGTAATTAATAAACATGACAAATGTCAGATACATCAAATATTTCAGGTAACATCCAGTGCGTCTCAAATGTTCCATGATCATGATGAATTCATACCTACACTTAGGCAATTTCAGATGTACAAATAATTTGTAATCACTGCAAAACTGGTTATACGAAAGCAATGATCTTTGTCCAGATATTCACGGAAGGTTACGCATTAGTTTCATTGATGATCCACAGAGAGTTACCTCATCAGTTTACTGGCAGGTTTTTACCCCAAATTTAGTAATTTTTCCCATGTGAGAAAAACCAAATATTCCGGTTTGGATGGAGGGAACCTTTATTAAACATCTTTGACCAGCTGTTATGTTGTTAGCTATTTTGGATAGCAGCCATTACTAAAAATGTAACAAATGGCTGCTGTGACTCTACCATCACCACAGTAACTTATAGCAAAAGCCAAACACCACTATGTTTGAGTCAATCTTAGACTTTGTGATGTGATCAGACAATTTCCAAAGACAGCCATTACCAAAATCACATAAATGGCCACAATGACCCACAGAGCCATCACAGATTTACAACAAATATCAAACACCACTAAGTGTGGGTCAGTGTTAAACTTCCATAAGTTGTTGGTCATCTTGGACAGCAGCCATTACTCAAAATCACAAAAATTGCTGCCATGACTCCACCATTCAACATAGAGACTTGTAACAAAAACTGAACTCCACTAAATTTGGGTCAATCTTCCTCTTCAATATGTTGTCAGCCATCTTGCTTGAGAGCCATTACCAAAAATGACAAAACTGGCTGCCATGACTCATAGAGTCAACATAGAGACTTGCAACAAATACAAAACACAACTATGTTTGGGTTAATTTTTAACTTCTGCATGTTGTTGGCTACCTTTGATGGCAGTTATTACCTAACACAATATTTAGAAATAACTCCCATGGCTCTACTGTTTATGTTATGGCTTTCATCCAAGATGGCTTACAGCAGAAGCCAATCAAAGATGTTCACAAAATGTTCCATCCATCCAAACTAGAATTTCAAGTTTTCCCAGTATTCTATTGTTTTCCAATATTTAGTTCAGTCTGATGTAGAGTGCTCAAAGAGAAATCCTTCACTCCTCGATTTTTTCCTTTATTGAACGAACCGAATTTCACGGAAACCATTTAAAATCTGTATTTAATTTCCTAGGTTTCTTTCAGGGTCTTTTAATTATCCAAATGGATATTTCAACAAGATAAAAATCATCACTATCTCATTTTTGTTAGGCTTGTTATATATTTTGTCAGTTTGGCTGATTATGTTTTGCCAAGATTAGCTTTTCCTTGGGAAAGACACACGTCTGTTATGGGATTTGATAGATTTTCCTCGCTTGTTCCTGCTGTAGTTTAGTAAGTTTTAATGACAGATTTATTCTGGCGATGTGGTACAGCTTTATGTTGATCTAAGTTACTACAGCTTTGACAGTGACGAAGACCATTCCTTGCATCGCGAAAGTAAATTTTCAAAGGAGGGATACCCTACGAGTGTCGGAAGATCAATGTGCTTTCATCTACTACTGAGATATGATTTTTATTCATAGAATAAACCATTTTTCTGGACTAAGATCTAATTGAGCATTTGACTTACGTGCAACTCTATTACATCGTTTCGATTGAATTTGTTAGGTAAATGATAAAAAAAATGAATAAATGAATGCAAAGAATACATTCAGGAGATTCGGAAACACTAATGAAAGCAACATAATGAAAGTTAGACTATTGAAAAGGGAGCCGGTGGTTGCGGGTTAATATCCCTTTGGACATTTAATCTGTCAACAAAAGATCAATTCATTTGGATGTCGTTAATGGACGACAAGACGTCAGTAGGAATTACTTTGCCATATCCATTAGCTTCTGACTTCCTCAGTCATTCATCCACATTGGACTTGAAATCCTCGCACAGAAACAGACAAGTAAAGTTTTAGTATTATTTTTTCTGTATTCTGTCTCTATGTATATTGTCTCTATGTTATAACCTAATTTTGTTACAGACTCAAATTTCACTTTTTTGTACGTTTAAGATGTATTTCAAATACATGAGATACTCAGCTACAGTCCCAATTTTCAATACTGTTATGCTGATGCTTATTCGCATTTTGGGATCATTTCGTAGCTTGTGCTTTGTAAACGATTCATGAGAGATATGGCTTTTTGTTGCTTGTGCTGACAAGAAATGAATAATGCTTTCTGCTCTCTCTCTCTTTTAGGGTGACTACAAGAGGCAGTAGATCTTTTCTTCATAAAGGAATGATATTTTGAGACATGATGACCTATTATTTCATGGTTTTTTCAGACATGTTGCCATAGCTGTCGATCATAGTGTGTACAGAAATGACATTCATCGCTGAAAACTCTCGCAATCTGCGGTAATGATTTTCAGCGTAAAGACTAATTGTCCACACTCTCTTTCCAGTCACTTCCAAACACAGTGTGACATTTATGAGTCTGTCAGTAATTACGGCGTCTGAAATTATTATGACTTGTTATGAACAATTACAGGAGTGTAACCGAAAGAGAGTACACACATAAACTATTTACGCGCAAGACACCAGTGCAAGTAAACACAAATCCAAAGACAGTTAGATTACGTATACGCCAAGTCTGTGGCAACTTATTTTTATAATTAAATTTGCACATACAAGTCCAAAAATGGAGTTGTTCTGTCCCTCACAAGAGGATAATAAAACAAATCAAATACTACAAGGATACAACGCCAATGGCAGTATTACCAGCAGTGTTGGAATGAATGTGAACGAAGATTCCCTTCCTGACGAAAATGTCTCCGATCTTTGGGATTATGGCGACTTTACTAGGAAATTTGCAGTTCCATCTTTATGTGCATTTGGAACCATTGGAAATGTTCTTAATATATTAATATTATCAAAGAGAATCAGAGAAGGTAAGCCCTTTACGTACATAGATCCTACGATGCATGGCATAGTTCTACTCCTGAGATGGTAAACTTCCTAATAAACGTTTTTATTTTTGGTGACTCGTAGAGAGTTACCTTATTGATGGAAACGGGTTGCTTCATGAGGTTTTTGGGAATTTTTCCACATGAGGTAAAAGATATTATTTTCGTATGGAGGGAGCATGCGAGGTGAGATTGAACCCATGTGTGGTGAGATTGAAACGAACCTCAGAAATGAACACCTGGGGATGGAGGGGGAGTGTGGGATAGATGGGTAGATGGGAAGGGGGACAGGGGTCAGAGTGGGGGAGGGGGATGGGGTGCCAGATAGGGGGATGGTGTACCAGACAGGGGAGATGGTGTACCAAATAGGGGAGATGGGATACTAGATAGGGAGGTTGGTGTACAAGATAGGGGAGATGGGGTACCAGGTAGAGGATGGTGTACCAGACAGGGAAGATGGTGTACCAAATAGGGGAGATGGGATACCAGATATGGGGATGGGATACCAGATAGGGGAGTGGGGTGGTACTCCTACATTAACGAGTCACCAAAGTGGATTTCTCCACTCCTTAATATTTTGTTGTGTAACAGATCTTTTAGTTAAATAAATTTATAAAAAGCAAACATTAAGGCATTGGTGTTCAAAAGTTGTGAATGAATTGTTTTTATCCTGACACAATGATGCTATTTTGCATTAGTTAAGCAACCACTGGCTTCCTTAATTAGACACAGCATGCAATACCGTTACAGAGCAATAATTGCGGTCTCAAATTCAGGCGGATCATGATTTTGTTCTGTTGTGTTGTCTGTGTCTATGTCACTTCCACACCTGGGACAGGATGGGAAGGAAAGGGTTATACAAGTGACTTCTTCTGGGGAAGGGAGCTATTTTGTTACATCTTTGTAGTTTCAAATTTCCAGTTTGTTAGTAATTTGTTGTTTCATGGAAGGTAGACAAGCAACCTTAGTTTCCAATCCATACGTTAAGGGGTTGAGAGGTTGTTTGGCCATGAAAAATGTTTAGTTTGTTTGTAATATATTGCACGAAGTCGTCACAAGGATTTCAAATTGATAGATTTATCTAGGAAAAGTAAATACGATAGAATAGGACTAATAACATGCCATCCGTTGGATGAAAGCTACAAGTTTGGAGAAGATATGTTGTCCTTTGTGTATCTGGTAACCGAGCCAGGAGCTAAGACATTCAGAATAATAATTTACATCGGTAAAAAATATGAAATTCATCTGCAAGGATATTTTGTTGTGACTTTAGTAAATCTTTATTTCTTTCTTTTGCTTGTCATGAGCTGATTAAGCCCAACCTTATGCCTGGATCGCAAATACAAGCTTTGTCTTTGCAGGTGTGGATACAATGGAGAAGGGGGCACTGGTCGGCATGATGGCTCTGGCGGCTTCTGATTTTCTCTTCTGCCTTGTAACAATTGCAGGAACATATCTCCCTCCACAGCTTACTTTCTACAAGAAGGATTTTATTTACTATTACATGTTGTATGGAAATTTCCTTCAAAATTCTCTGATTAAAACCTCCACCTGGTTTACAGTGATTCTGGCTGTTAGTAGATACGTGGTAGTCAGTAACCCCATCAGAGCTCGTCAGCACATGAGGTGCGTCCATACTGTAATTGCCATACTAGCATGTACAGTGATATGGATATTATTGCACATTCCCTTGACTTATACGTGGAAAGTGATTATCATTCAGTGTCCTGTTCCAACCAAATATCTCCTTGTCTCTGGAAAATTTGGGAAAAACAATATTCTGAGCTCCATTTTTACCAATCTATGGGGCGTCTTTGGATTCATCATACCTATGATTATTCTTGCCTACTGTAATCTCAAGCTCATTCACTCATTACATTTGTCTGGCCAAATAAGGCAACAGAAACAGGAAGGACAAAGACGAATGACCAACAACACACAAAAACTCCTCACGGTGACACTCGTATCAATTGTGTGCATGTTCTTCATATTGGTGTTGCCGTCAGAGTTAGTGTATTTCTATGGAGAAATTACAAAGTTGAACTACAGTGGAACGTTCCGAGTCTTGACCCTTACATCTAATCTTTTCCAGGCCATTAACTTTTCCATGAACTTTGTTCTCTACTGTTTTGTGAATCGGTACTTCAGAAAGACAATCCGCACTTGGTTGTCGATGCTACCTGTGGCAAAGAGACTACTTAGGCGTCACTCAACGCAGGAGGAGCATCATTTGCGCACAAGGTCCTTTAGATGCTCTGTTACAATGAAAGAAGAAACCATGTTGTAGAAAATTAACTTATCTCATCTCGTAATATTAGAGTCCTTCTATTGTAAAATTAGACACGTAGACCCGTCACAGTACATGGTAACCCGTTCAATGGAAATCGTCTTTATGTAATAGTAAATAGACCAGAATCAAGTCGATTTACCTTTAATACATAATAATAACATCTTTCTTTACAAATTGATGCAAAATCATTCAGAATGATATATTTACAGACTTTCAGAAACAGACCTACATCATGCAATTTTTTTAAAGATTTTACGAGGACATAAATCTTTTTTGTGGGGCTACTGATACCCCTGTTTTGGACTTCTGGTGATGTCTGCCCTGGGTTTTAAAGCCAGAGTGGATCCCTCAATTATGTGCTTTCTCGCCTGCACAAAATGGATTCCCCAGATTCCTCTCTGGTGTGATACCTGCTAACCTCTTGGTGTAGCCTTTTCCATTCACACACCCCGGACATGCCCACGGGCATTGGTGGGGCTTGAATCCATGACCTAGCTTTAGCAGCTCGGCGCTTTTAACCACTCAGCCACTCCCGCTAAGCATCACGTAACTTTAAAAATTCATTCAGTTCATTTCGATTTGGGAACAAATACATTTGATTATGATCAGTGAAATAGATTTCTAGATCGAAACGTGACACAATGAGTTTACAGCTTTGTTATTCTTAAGTACTGGTGACTCATAAATAGATCCAATTAAGAAATACGTGTAAATATCAAAATATTGTTTGTTCATGAATGAATTTTAAAAAACGTAAAATCGTGTCGATTATAAATTGAAATTTTACATAATGAGAAAATAGCGTATACATATAACTATATGATCAAATCTGTAACTGCACCAACGTAGTTGAGATTAGTGCAAGTAAGGTAGGTCAAATGTCAAATAAATGTCATGAGACAAGAAATCAATGACTGTAACACTGGGAGGAAATAAATCTTATTAAGGATTATTCATTTTGTTGTTTTACCTAATATTTTTACCAAGCCGGCGATCCATATTGCTTTGGTTCTCTCTCCTCATGTTCCCAGAACAGAATGTATCATAAAGTAATCTTTTGACTGATTTCGACAGTTACTTACTAAAGCCTCTGGAAGCCAGTTCACAATAAACACATCCCTGACTCAGAGCACAAACAGTTTTGTTGTGATTTTCTACTCCTATAGTTTTCATTGTGGCTTCAGCCGCATATACAATAAACAGCAAATATCATGAGTTTTGTGAAGGAATATACAGATTTATTTCCTGAAGGGATCTGAAACTGTTTATTTCCTAGAGGGCCAAAGGCCCTGAAGGAAATAAGCAATTACAGATCCCTGAAGGAAATAAACTGTATATTCCTGATCAAAAGTTCTGATATTAGGTTTATTATGTATATTTATTTAATCAAAATATTAAATAATTGTCATTAAATAGGTAAAAATAATGAAAATATAAAGGGATTTCCCGATAAATCCAAAGTAAACAAATGGGGAATCTCTTTAAGATGTCATCAGGAAGAGGCCCTCTGATTGGCTGATGCTCTTAAATGACATCATCAGGAGCAAATTCTTAATGGCTGGGACTGAGTACCCCCCCCCGGCTGGGACTGAGTACCCCCCTGGCTGGGACTGAGTACTTCTCCCTCCTGGCTGGGACTGAGTATCCCCCTGCTGGGACTGAGTACCCGACCCCACTGGCTGGGACTGAGTACTCCCCCCCTGGCTTGGACTGAGTACCCCCCCGACTGGGACTGAGTACTCCCCTCCCAGCTGGGACTGAGTACCCCCTCCCCCCCCACTGGGACTGAGTACCCCATCCCGCTGGCTGGGACTGAGTACTCCCCCCAGCTTGGACTGAGTACCCCCCCTGTGAACGGACAGTCACCTGTGAAAACATTACCTCCTCTCGTACTACGTACGCGGTCAGTAATTATTATGTATAATTGCAACACGCAGTACGTTATTTGCACTACATTCAACTGACACCAAAACAATAAAATCCTGAGCACACTATGGATACAAAGTTTGTTGGATGCTAATTACTATTGTTTACACGATAGTAACTAACAAATTCTCCATAGACTTCAATATAGTTAGTGACTACTTTTGGTGACTTCAAATTGTGTAAATTTTCTCTCTTTCAGTTTACTATCCAACTGAGTATTTTACCTCTCATCCAATGCATAACTACATTGGCCACTGACTGATTTGGGTTTCATATTGAAAGAGTGTTAAACTTTTCCAGGAAGATTCACACAAAAATCAAATAAATTCAACCATTTTTATTATCCATGAAATAAAGTCAACACAATGACAGTTTCTCACCAAATGTATAGAAACTCATTTGTCCTATAAAGGAAATGATATTTAGCCTACTTTCTGAATGCTAGACAGTATATTATCCAATATATATCCAAAAACATTTTTGACAATTTGAAACAAAATGTCTGATTTTGTTGATTTTGTCAACAGAAAGTGCTTTCTGTAAATGTGCAAACACCAGAAAGTAGTCTCTAACAAAGTTTGTATCCGCACTGTGCTGAGGCCAAAATAAGAATACAAACACCTGCTCGTCCCAAAGGAGAAGTTCTTCTGTAAGCTTGTTTAGCAGTTTTAATAATGACACCGAAATACAGGTGTGATCCAAATTTAGCTCAACACAAAAATTTTCCTTTCATATCTTGCCAAACAGAAAAACATAAAGCTTGCCAAATACCATTTGCATGCTAGAAATGTCACCTGATTTTGGTTATTAAAGCAGTATAATGTGTTTTGTAACATTGTGTGCAAGAAAGAACTGCAACCTTCCAAGAAATAATTCTCAATTTTTGAAGCAATACGAGAAAGTAGCTGATCCAAAGTTAATATCATTTCAAAATACTAAATAGAGAATTAGGACTGTCTATTTTTCGGTTCATTATCTGTAACAGATCGGTCCTACTTTTCGAGAAAAAGTTTTACAAGAACTCAGAACTTATGTCTAGCAGCAGTTTTATCATACTTTTCACTTGTCATTTCAGGAAATTGATATTGTCTGTTAATATGCTCTGTTCCATTAACGTCAAGGTAACGTTCAGATAACAACAAGTGGTAATGTTATATTGACAATTGACAAGGAAATTATTCAAAGTTGTAACATCTCACGAAGACGTAATTCAAACGTTCATCGATTGTGTCTCTACTTTTTGTTCTACTTTTTGTTCTACATCACAAATGGATTATTTAAAGGTCAACACATGAAAATTCATGGCCAGACACGGAAGATACGGAATGTGTATCTGCTGTGAATGTGTTGCTGTCTAGGAAATGTAATGGATAAAGGACGATAGGGACAGCTGTGCATGGGAGCAAACCGACAAAAATATACAGAACTATCACTACTTTTTCTTATGGCAAGAAAATTCAAAATGATTTAAACATTTCAAATTAAGATACCTTTCTTGAAAGTAAGACACAAGAATACCTTCTGCTCACCAATAGATTCTTGATAAGAATCTGTCCCATTGTGCGAATGGGACCTCTGGGGGATGGGGATGGATACGCAGGGATTGTCAAAGCCTATCCAATGATGCAACATTACCAGTTCCCCTTTGAACAGCTTCGGGTAGTGATAATGAACTTTCTTTCTCGTCTGTCTCTGTCTTTTGAACCTTTCAATCAGCGAATGAATAAGTACTAGAATCACTTTCTCAAAAATAACAGAGACTCTTGACACTCACTCTGAATTGTCTTACTCACGAATTCTTTTCATTAAGATGATCTTTTCCAAACCTCAACAAAGTACTACTGTAATTAAAATTAATAAAGTAATTCTTAGGAATAAATAAAATATAGATCAAGATTTTAAGAAAGATTTTACAACTTGAGAAGTGTGGTTTACAAAAAGGTCCATATTACTTATAACCCATGGGGAAGCCAGGCAAAATTGAGTATATTAGTTGAAATGTGTAGTAATTGTGGTTTTTGAAACTTAAAATATAGATTAATTATATAAGTGAACTGTGCTTCTTCACTCAAGCAATTAGTTCAAAGAAAATCTACTTTTTACGATCAAATTCCACATTTTAAACCGTAATTTACAAAAGACAAACTGAAGCAAAATAAATTCAGCAAAAATTGCCTCCAGTCGGGATGTAACCCTGTGATCCAATCTGATGTCCTGCCATATATGGCAAGTTGACACGTGGTACTTGTGAGATCTTCAACAGAAATTTGTCCCATGCATCATTTCATTTTTGGACTTGGATCATTTCTAGAATCAATAGAACATGACTTTGTAAGAGTGTAAAAGATTCAGACTACTTTTGCTCGAAATATTTTGCATCCTTCATTAAGAGAATAGTTCCTTGTGTACATATTGCCAGTAGCACAACCCCATATGACCTACAATTAAACTACTACCCATAAAATGCATCGAATAAATCGATAACCAGGAAAGGATCACAGTTGTTTTTGAGACCTGTCCACATATAAGTTCATTGCTCTGTACAATTTCAATCTTTTTGTTCATCTCATCTTACGTGGTACAAGGTTCTTAAAGACTATTATGAAACTCTGCTTTACACACGAAAAATCTATCATGACTTTCGAAAACCGAGACATACACAAATTTTACATCAGATATTCGACGAACAAACTGACAAAGTACAACTTGGAATACTTGAAATTACTAATTACGAAAAGCATGTACTAGTCTTATGTTAATGCTGATGTGAATAATGTAGGGTAATGAGAACAAGGTATCCATCAAACAGAAGTTTAAATTGAATCTAACAACTAATTCAATGCCAGACGTGTTTTATGATAATTGTTTGGACTTAGTTTCAATTTATTCGGCGTCTGAAGTGTTGAGATAACGATGTCTAATAAATACCTGGGAAAACCTCTCTTGGCTTGCAAATTCAATTTGGTACAGAACAAGTAAGGCTCGTTTACTTTAACAGCAAATAATCCCACACAAGATTACTGAAACCAACTAAATTGTAAATTTCACTCAGGCCGCCGATTTTATGCAATAAAATCCTGTATAAACTTGTATTAACGTAGAATAAACATTATGAGCTTTCTGATTCTGAGTGTAAAACGACTTGAAACATTTCAATATATTACCATCAGTACTATTTACCATGATATATTTCGAGGTTTGCTAAATGTTACCCATTCAACACAGATTTATAAATAGCAATAATCCGCACAAATGGGAGTTCTATTTCCATCTTATTTCCAACTTGTATTGTTGTTAACATAAATAGATCTACTTAATGAAGGACTGAAGTTGACAACAGTAATTCTTCAAAGACTTCAAAGATTTCATTTCCCTTGTGCCTTTCTACAACACATGTTACCAAATTAAACGCATTTTTCCTTTTTAGATTTAGATTTCAACCTACCCAGGTTGTTATTCATCATCTGGGGATTTATCGGAACTCGTTTGCGTAATTATTTTACCTCAGCAGGTACGGACACCTTGTGGATACTGATATATTTACATAATCATCACGTCACCATGGACTGACACGTTTCACATGTTTCCATGGTGCAAACAAAAAGTTCTATTTTTGTGTCAGATGTTGTCATACTTCATGTCCTTTGAC
>JBCAUG010735719.1:0-11740 GCA_038406175.1 Haplosyllis leylae | reverse complement strand
GGGACACAAATCTTATGATAGGTCGGCTATGCAGCGGGCGGTATGCCTCTTGCGTTCACGCAGGAGGACTTTCTTGTAATACATTTGTTATTTACTCAAAGAAAAAGCACACGCACCTGCCCCTTGAAACTATATGTGATCTCAGAGTGTGAAATTATACCATAGCATGTTGTGAGTATTTAGTATGCAAGTTAAACGACGCTTTCTTGAATCATTGATTAAAGTTGCCGAGATATGCGCAAAGCATACACTAGATGATCACGCTACTAGAACCGTTGAAAAGCAGTTTTGCTTTCTTTTTGTGATCAGTTAAACAAATTTCTATTGACTTATTGTCTATTCTTCGATGTTACTGTGGGGGAAAATTGTAGTTTGAAATCAGATAAGCATGCACGCAGTTTATTTTCAAATATTATCTCCATAATATACTCTAAAGGGAATAGACAATATCGTGTGGGTCTCGCAACAAAATGAGGGTAGCGCTGTCCTTTAAGGTGTGGGTCTTCGCTCGACCTTTAATAGGGGTTGAGCGTGAGGTGGAAACCCAAGTCATGAAACAGGATTGTTTAAATTATTTAAAGTATCGAGTGTGTTTTACAAAATTTGAAAATAGGATAATGTATCTGAACAGAATAATTTCATGGCACCCCAACCTTTAGGGTTGGCACCCCTCTGGAAAATTCTTGAACCGCCACTGGATAATTTATGCCAAAACTTTGAGCGAATATCACATTTTTCCTCCTGCTGTGCCATGAATTCCACTAAAAGTGATCCTTTCAGCTAGGTTGGTTAGAGAATAAATCTGATGTAGAAGACTACCAGAAACAGAAGCATTTGAGGGATAGAACGTCAGAAGAAAGATCGAAAAGATACATCAGTTACTCATAAAGACTTTGTAGCTACTTTTCCAAACTTATCTTCATTAATAATTATGTCAAATACAGGTCTATTATAAGCAAATAAAATGAATATAAATCTATAATCTTGAAGTCAATTAGTCTCTGTTGCTACATAAAATGTTATCAGTGGACGCTTTCCAATATGGTGCAAACGTAAAATAAGATGTGATAAGAGGGCCTTTTAGAAATGTAAGGTTAAAAGCGCTTGTATAATGTTTCCAAAAGTGATAGTGTGCCGGAGGGTACAAACTTGTGCCAAACTTATGAAAAAAATGTTTATACTAGTTTATACGTTAAATAATGCAATAATTTAATTATTGTTGGCAATTGAAAGGCTGGTGTGGCTTCAAGAGCAGGTGTTTCGGTAAAGATGTTGCTCCATCAAGGACAGTTGTTACTGAAAGTGTATCATACACTGGTCTTACCTGATCCCATGAGTATGCCGTTAATTCTAAATGACTTAATTTTTGCAAATGTGACATCTTTAAAACATCAGTTGGAAGTACAAGAAAGAAAAATATTGCTGTCATTCTGATACTACCTTTCCCCAGATTGGGTACCATGAATTGAGGAATATTATTATGAGAATGGTGGCTTCTGGTACAATGTATGTGTCTTCTGTCTGTGCAATGGAACTGATTTGTGATAGAAGAACTACAGCTTCTCTATAATAAACAGTGGATATGCCCAGTCATAATATGCTAAGATGTGAAGATGTACTTTTCTCATGTTGTGTAATTGAAACTTCTGGGGCATTGAGTTAATTCCCTACAGCAACATGTTGTAGTGTCATTATTGAAGAACTAATAAAGATGACTTAAGCTCACTTTTAAGAGCAAATATATGGTTTGTTCACTTTATTAACTTGTTAGACCTGTGCAGTTCAGTCACCTTCCTATTTGGTAATCGGTCCTTTTCTTTTGGACCAAGCAACAAGACAGATATCCTGCAAATTGCTATTAACTTTAATTAATGTAGTATGTACTATGCAAACACCTTCCTACAAAAAGTCCTCATTACACAGTATGTAGTGCTAATCCTTCTATAACTAGAACTGATTTGCCTCTCAATACTTATTCCTTTGTAGATATCCCTCACATTCCCCCATTGAAATCTATGTAAGTTATACCATAGAACATGTAATCACGTTAGAACAGCTTACAACATGAACTGGAGATCCAGCCAAGAGAAGTCCACAGAGTTCTTGTAATCAGGAGTGACCCAATCCACTCCCAAGATCTAGAATGCTACATACTACAGTCACGTCAGTGTCCTTGACTCACTGTACAGGATACAAAACAAGTGCAGGAATGACCCTTATCACAGTGGAACATATCATGCTGCTGTTACTATGCCTTACACGCTCCTTATATATCCCAAAGTGAATGAGACCTATAGCCATTACTTCACAACCAACTCTTCCACTGCTGGTCTACAGGGTCATCCACTGGTATAAATTACTTGTTAAATGGTTCCTGTAAATGTCTCTCTATCTTGGTGTGCCAAGATACCATGCCTGGTGGATTAACTTACAAATCCAACAAGTTGACTGTAAACAGCACAATATCTTCTGAAGCTTTGTAAAATTACCTTCAGGTTTAGAGGGTAATTCAGATTTAGGCAGTGATTCAGATTTATTAGGGGGTCTTTCAGTTTTATGAGGGAGTCTTTCCATTTTATGAGGGGTCATTCAGTTTAATGAGGGGGTCATTCAGTTTAATGAGGGGGTCATTCATTTTTATGAGGGTGTCTTTCAGTTTTATGAGGGGTCATTCACATAGGCAAAGCTGCAGGCCTGCTGCTGCCTACACATATGTACAGAAGCTCCAAGTTTTGGTGTGGAGCTGAAATGTTTGTCTGTCTTTGATTATCAAAACAATACTCTCTGAAGCAAAGCTTCAGAAGTAACAAGCATAGAAGTGCAGGATAGGATTAGCTTCAAGAAACAACAACATGAAACTGGATAACAGCTTCTGTCATAGTGGAACACCCCAGTTCCTTGTGCTGCATGCTCTATGCTGATTGGTCACTTTACCTTCTACTCTGGCTGTTACAGGTATTCAACCTCCAAGTCTCCCATGTAATGTCTTTTTACCCTTAACTTGTGTTTTGGCATTAGAAAGGGTCATACACGTCCTTTCAGAATTTCGTTCCACATATTCTGTGAAGTTGCTGTAATTATGTAAAAGGCAAGCTGTAAACATGGGAAACCGTGCTGTGCTTGGACAAGTCCAAACTTTTGAAAATAATAAAGGATAGTCGAGGTTTTCACGACAGACAATTCTGTCAGATCTAACAGAAATAAATCCATTAACGTTAGTATAAATTTTTGTGTAGTTTGACCAATCAAAATAACTGACTAAATGTATGTCTCAATAGGTCTGATTTCTACCAGCAATTTCAAGAAGAGAATTCTCATACTTAGATATGCCAGATTCTCTTTTCTCGAAAACCCCGATTGGGTACTCTTCTTTGAGTCATTAAAACAGTACATTCAGTTTGAACACTTCGTTTCTAATAGCGAAAACACACAAATTACGTATTTACGTAAAACCTGGCATAACTACTATTAACATTAAATGTAAAATGTTTTAAAGAAGGAATGACGACTTTTTGTTCACAAATATTTGCCAAAAATCTCATGCAATCTCAGTGGAGCTTATCTGGTCCTTTGTCATAATGGATATCTAAATACCAGAGACATACAAACAGGAAACATAAAAATAGATCTACCTATAGATTTGCACCCAAAAATCACTTTTCCAACTCCAAGCGAGGGTCAAATAAAAAGAGTGAAATTGGCATAATGATAATACATAAAATCAAGTTACATGATAACAATTAGGATGTGATACAGTTCAGTTATGAAGGGTTAAGACCCCAGCTTTTGTGTGCAACTTTTTACACATAGGGGCTCATCTCTGCTTATTGGCAATAAAACTTAGCTATCCCTATTATGTTTAGTTAACATTATGAAATAGATTGCGTGTTAAGAAATTCACTGTCTGTGTGAAAATCTCTGCATTTACTAAGTACTCCATTTTAAACACGTTTAAGTGATTGAGCATAGCGTATCTTTCTTTAGCTCTGCCGAAACTGCCTTCCTACGTACACTAGATTATTTAAATTAAATTCCCTTATGAAAAGACATGGAACATTTTTATAAGGTTCTCATTCTTCACAATATCATGTAATTAAAGTAAAGCTTCCATGTGTGGGAACACTTCATACTTGAAAATGTACTTCCAGGTCTGAAATATGTTTTAAGAAATTCTAGTTTACTACATTCTGAGAACTGTCAACTCTTCTGGGCTGAAGAACAGCCATGAGAATGAAAATAATTTTGGAACGCAAGTATTCATGAACTGGCGTGATACAAAATTCTCAATTGTATTACTGTAGCGTTAGTTTGAATAACTTGCTCAAAAAGGTAGTGAAAGGGATTTGTGCTGAAATGGAAAGATTTAGCACTCTACATTAGGATTATGATGGGCAAATAGAGATCTGGATGACCAAAGATCCCCTAATCTTTCCGTGAGTGAAAGCGGCACATTAGCTATTCCAGTCATAGCTGGGACAGGTTCTGTGAAGATCAACTTGTTGTAATGGTCTGTCCCGGTTTTTTTCTTCCTTGAACCGATTTGATCCCATCATTTCAGGATTATATAATCCCTGTAAAGTCCCGAAATGTAAAGCCAGTTTTGATGGTGTTCCTCTGTAGAATGGTGAATCCCTCCGCCTGATGAGATGAGTAAAACTAGTCCGGCGACTTAATCCCTGATTGATTATTACTGGGAGAGAGAGGTGCAGTTGCGAAAATCACGCACTTAATCAAGAACCTGTCTCCTCACTGAGGAATACCTAAGCTCAGATGAGACTATGTTTATGCTAGAAACACCTTGACCACTATTCGGCAATACGTCACACCAGACGAATAAGCTACGTTTGGGCAGTTCGCTCAGACTAGTCTGTGTACTTCCTACGAATTCCGCCAATATCCGTGACATTTGCCTGAAGTGATCGTTTAGACGTTTCAATGTGCGACGACATTACGGCGCTCCGTAAGCTATTCATTTTCTATTTTACTGACTCGAGGGAGTCAGTTTATTCATCTGTTTTGAGTTGGATCGAATGATTTAGCAACAGGGTAAATCCTGCTTTGTGCAAATTTGGGGTGAACGGATCAAAGTATAGAATAAAGAATTTCGACCACTTCGTACCTGCATGTGTAACTCTTTCACCCCTTATTGTTTCATTATTTCCAGTGATGTGTATCTTAATGTCAACCAAAGAATATAGAGGGGAGTCAACGAAACTATGTTGTTGAAAACTCACATACCTCAAGTTCTAGGCAAAATAGAACAGTAGAGTATATGTTAGGTATGTGACCCTTTTGTTTTGAAATCGTAACTTGCGCCAATCTCAATAAACGCGACAAGTATAATATTCCTGGTGGAGAAATGATCACTTCACAATAAGAACATAATGTTGGACAATTAGAAGTATGTGTGAAGAGAACAATCAACTGATTCGGTTCTGCTCACGGTTGTTGAAGGATTTATGTTTATGATTGAGTGTTAGATCAGTTGTAAGGTCCAACAGATGACAGATGTTCTCAGTAGTTCGGTTATGGATATCTCTGTGCAGCCCAGGTTAAACCTTCAGGGTCAAACTTGCACAAATCATGGGCTATCTAAATGTCGATGTAGTTTTAAGGCTGAACAGCACTGACAACTGAGAATATTCAGCAAGTAATAAAGCATCACTGGCAGAAACTGTACCTTCTGATTCAGGCGAAATTACTTATTTCTATATTTAAAATCATCATAATGTTTTCAGTGTTACCTGCACAGGAACGAAATCCCACTTCTATTTCTTGCTGGCTCTACAGAGCCGATTTATTGCTTGGAAAAAAGTTTTAACACGTGTTTAGGGTCCTCTGTAGCACTTCGGATGACCAAAGTCTTCCCTCATAGACCGACCTGCGTATGTATTTCATTCGTCAGTATATCTTGTGTTCATATTAGAAGTATTGTCATTGTTGATTTGGGTAAAGTTGAGAGGAGGAAATCTGTTAATGTGAACATTCTTTGAAATGGTGAGAACCGGACCTTTGAGATTTCATAGTATAACCAATGTAATCTTTGTAAGAATGAGACCTGCAGGGATTTCGGTAATATTCATTCGCATCTTGCTTTACATCCTTCTAATGGATGTAGCGTTTAATCGCAAAAAGCAGCTTTGAAGCTTTGTGGTACCACTTTCCTGCTTATGATATTGATGCCGCATTCCTGTCATTCAGCGTGGATTACGTTTTGGTAGACCTATATTTTGAATTTAAATCTAAATTGTGTTTCTTTATCTCTCAGAATGCATTCTGGAAAGTTTTAAAAATTGTTAAACAAGTCTCCTTCAAGCCATCGCGATATAAGTTTCATCGTGCATGTTTTTTATTCTTATCAGTACTTGGGACAAGTTTGCCAGGATCTACTTCCTGTAATAACTTGTTCAGGATATTTTCCCGGCTTCAATGTGACCCTATCAATATGGGATTATATAATCCATGCCCAAGTGCTGAATGCATAGTCAGTTATGATGGTGTTTCCCAATAGAGTATGGGAGTCCTACTCTCTTCATAAGATGAGTATAATAAGTTCTGCGCCGAATCCCTGCATGATTGATTATGAAATGGCCATGGTGACTGCTGTTGAAAAGCGAGTGGTAAAATGTACATGTATTTTAATATGTACTTTTCTGCTAACTTTCATTGAAAGATGTAGGTTTTCACTTTTACATTGTGTGACTTACATCGGTCACTATCCGTGTTCTGCTTCCACTGTGCATTGTTCCATTGTATTCTTAAAAACTGACTTCTTGTAAATTAGTGATATACATTTTTCTTATACGACACGTGTTTTAGTTATGCCAACACCAGCAAACATATTCATTTTTAGAATGTTTCTCTACCCAGAAATCATAGCACATTTGTAAAATTCTTTGATTGTCTGAGACAACGTCTTGATAACCTGGCATCAGTCCTGTTGGTGAATCATCTCTTAGACCACAATTCTTTCTAATGCCACCTCCTCATGAGAAATATTCCCTTCGTCTTTAGGGGAAAATCCCTGTATCCTTTTAAATAAATAATGACCAAGCAGTAAGCCTTTAGCTCAGGTTTAGGATTAATTCTTCTATGATCCCGATGTCGTTCTAGCTTTAAAGCTCCTTCAATCCTTCAATTTCCCTTCCATGAGCTGAGCTCCAGTAGATATGTTGTTTCGTAATTAATACCAATCTTTCCTGTTATTTGAGGAAATACGATGTTCTTTATTTTATCCCTAAGCCGCTCATCTCTTTCAAGAGCAACAACCTGTATCGCAATCTCCTTAATTTTCTCATTTTTTTATTGTTTTCTAAGAATAGTGTTTTGCGGGTGTTTCTACCAAAAGCCCGGTCAACTTACTGGAGTAAAGAGGTATAATTGTTAGTCGCGCCGCCTCACGAGCGGAGCGACTTAGTTGGTCACTCTAGTGTCTGTATGGTTACTTGCTTGCTTGCTTGTTAACTTTTTGAAAATTTCAGTGGATTTCAAAAATTCCAAAATGAGCACATTTTTCACACCATTCTGAGCAACTTTGATTTTTTGAACCTGTACTCCCCCCTCCTCCCCAAAAAGGAAAACCCCCCCCCCCCCCCGATTTGGTTTGATACATTTTTACACCCCCCCCCCCAAAATTTTGTCTACATTTTTTTTTGTCCAAAATTTTTTTCCATAATATTTCAAAAATATTTTAATCAAAATGTATTTGAAGCTATATTGGACACATGACTTTTTTGTCCCAAAAAAATTTGACAAAAATTGTTGTTTATCAAATTTGAAAAATACTTCAACTAAAATGTCTTTCAGAGATAAAGATTTAAAACCAATGTGTTTCTGGACATTCTATGCAACTCATGTTCATTATTTCAATTTCCTATCTCAACTACCTATCTGTCTACATCTCTCTCCATCTTCCTAGCAATCCATTTGTCTAGCTAGATATCTATCTCTAGCTAGCTATCTAGCCATCCATCTAGTTATATATCTATTGAGCTAAACTGATACCAAGTACAAACTCAAGTGCGGTGCGACACAATGCTTCCAAGCATTCTTGTTATTGGATTGAGAATACTTGTGTTATTTTGGTTACCTGGACTTTAAATAGGTAAGAAAGCGAAGTTTTAGGCCACAAAATCTGCTTTGAGCAGTCCCTGTTTGTTTGCAGCGTGCGCGGCAGATCCTAAATATCTCGCCAACTCTACTGGAGTTTCAAAGCAAATAGAAAACTTGGTTGCGGCAAGTACCCAATTGTTTCTTAAATTTTTTACTTTGGAGATGGAGTAGAAAGGGGTACTTAAGAAAACTGCAACATTTTCATACGATTTACAGATACAGTACATTAGTTTCTCATGTTGTCTTGACACCTAAGAAACCGGTACACATAACCTGCCGACAGACTACATAAAGTACAATACCCTTCAGGTACCGAAGCAGTACAGTTAACCATTTCACCTTTCTTGACCTGTAGATGCGCTCTAATCTGATCTTTCAACACAAATGGGCATGGCATTTGTAGGTAAACTTATTCTCTTTAAAGTATAAGATACAAAAAGATCTCCTCATCCACCAGGCAGAACACTGACTAGAAAGGCTCATCTGCTTTCAGAGAATTAATGCAAAGGCAGTGTTTGGTTCTCTCACAAAGGCAGATCAGAGCCAGTAAGCCGATTAAGCAACTCTTTCTTTTCCCCTGCACAATAGCATCTCTTGCATTAACAGTACAGATAATCAAATCAGGAAAGACATTCACTAATCTGGTCTTAAAGTTAAACCAGCTTTTATCATCAAAGGTACTGCAGCTTTGCCACCCACTTTTGGCACTGTCCTTTTGGACAGTCTTAAGCTAATGTGAAATCAGGAGATGCAGCTTATGCCTGAAGGTTACCTACCATTCAGTCCGAAGTAGTTGGATTATGTTATGTAAAATCTGGGACAGGTCATTGCTTGTTAAATGAAAAGAAAATAATTAATGAAAAGTTGCATTACGATTGAAACTAACATCGGATCAATGTTTTCACGTGCCATGTGGATGTTTCTGACAGTTATAAATAATGTTTTCATGAAAAAGCTTTTTGGAGATGATTTCGTTGACTTTCTCGAATTCCTTTAATTCTCAGTTAAATTTCATATTTTTTAAAATAGAGCATCACTAAAATCTAATATTTGCATGTGGCATGGTAGGGTTTTTGTGCAGACTTGGTCCCATGCAATTAACTATGCACCAGTGTACAACAATTTTCTGTAATAGACCAAACGTACCAACCATATTGACATTTTACACAATGATCTTTATGCACCCCATGCATTTACAAACTCTTGACACTGGTAATAAGGGTGACACTTGTTAATCAGTTAGCTTCCATGTAGCAGTATTTCACGGTGAATTTACCACGCTTTTTGCATGAGATGTTTCAGTCTATTATGGCTATACGTAGCTACATGTGTAACTAGATTGGAAAGTGATAAAATTTTCTCGAGGATAATCTAATAATGTGAAATGTTCTTATTTTAAAGGGGATGTCTTGGAGATTTTAGCAATTTAGATTTTAAAATATTCAAACTTTTATTCTGGGCTATTTTCCCCTTCGGCTTTGGAACAGACGGACAGCGATTTTATTATGTTAGTGTATTACAGGTCTAAACTCAATTGTTATGAACTATAAATTATTTCAAAATTTAAGAAACTATTTCAACGTTTTGATTGTAGTCAACACAAAGAATGTTTTGTTATTTTCCCCTATCAGTTATCAATCAAACAGAATTACAAACTACTTTCCTTCTGTTGAGAAATGTAGTTTAGAGTCCATATGTAGTTGTGGCGCTTTACACATGTTTGATCCATAGATGTGCAGAGAGTGAACTACAATGAGTTTGAAATATTTAAGTTTTTCAGTACGAGTAAAACGGTCAATTTTATCGTCAAAATCACTACACCTTTTCCTATCGCATTCAGCGACCTGTCCCTCTAATCTAGGGACATTGTAATTATTACAGACATAGGTAATAATTCTCAAGGACATTCCCCAAGTAATTAATCTGACAGAAATCCCAGAGAAAATTGACACATCCTTCATACTTTGACAAATCTATTCACCCTGAACCCCAATTATGCTTAAGGTAAAATACCCCCTCTGTATCACGCTACTCTTTAAGTAACCCCTCGATTTACTTAAAATAGAGATAAGCATGTTAAGCAAAGAATCATCGTCTATAGCTGAACAACGCTTCGCATTCTTAGACTGAACAAATGTTTTTAATTCCATTCTTTGTCCGATATTTGCAATTAAAATGTTTTGCTTGAATGTCCAATGCGTATGTGTGTGAGTGGTCACGTATTGAACTGAGGGGGTATTAATCTTGAAGATGTACGTTCGTCTTTAGTTCAAAGTAACAGAAGATTTCCCTCTTTGTGTACATAATTATATAATTCTATTTGTGACGGTTTCCACGATGAGTCTCCTTCATCTCTATTAAATTGACATATTAATCTTGAAAAGGAAGTTAGACGACTTTACCCTTGCGCTTCCAGACCCATTGTAAATTGACTTAGGTTATTTAACTTGATGATCTTGAGCAGAGATACGGCTCCTTAATTTGAGAGTTGTAAGATTGAATAAGTTTCTTTATTCGCTTAAGCCCTCCCTGTTTAAATCAAAAGGCATTTCCATAGTAGCAAGTCAAACAGTGTAATTTAACGGTTTCGTTTGAAGTGAGGATTGTGGCAAACAGAAAAGCTCGGCTTTTAGCATCGCTTGATCCCGCTGAATTCAGACCTAATTTCAAAGAATAGGAAGTAAATAGGGGGATTAATTTAATCAGATCCAGAACAGATCAGTAGCAGTCCACGGAATAATTAACCTTACCTTCCACCGCCTTATTGCATTAGTTTGTCTGTACAAAACCCTCCCTGTGGCCCTGAATAAATCCAGCCCTAACTTTGGCTTTATAGAAAAGTGGATTTTGCATTCATTCCGAAGGGCACTTCTTTTCTGTCTGTTCTGGAATCCCGACCCTCAGTATTCTCTGTGGCTTTGAAGCGTCCATAGTAAACACAATTCCGGACGAAAAAGAAGGAAAAAAAGAAGATAGAAAAAATACGACATTCCTTTGATGATAAAAGGCAGTGCTCAAGTCTCAGGTCGGATTAGCCGATGTCTTGAGTGATCTGATTATCTGGCCCACCAATGCAGTGGCGGGCAACTATTGTGCGCGGGGAAGAGCGAACCCCTGTTAATCGGCTTACCGATTTCAGTCAGCCCCCTTTGTCAGCGGCATCAAAACCAGTCTGTGCATTGAGTTTCTCGGCTGATGAGCCCGGTCTTTCAGCTTCTTAATTTAATCTCTCCGGACTTCTTTTCCCTGCTCCCCCCTCCAGTATCCCCATATCCCATCCCCATCCTCTGTGTAAGATTATCTCCGCACCTTCTTGTCCAATCTTTTCTGTATCCGATTTGTCGTTTTCTTCAACCGGAAATTTAGAGAAGCAAGGAAAACGCTAAGCCGTTATTTCGGCTGGAGTGAGGGCCCTGGAGGAGACCTTACCGTAACTTGGAAGTGGACTTGTTTGTCTACATTTTAATAATTTGAATTATTTAACAAGATGATGGAGAGTAGTTTGTATTTTAAAAAAGCCAGCCGCGAAAATGTTAGATTTCTCTCAAAACTTGAAAGCGGCTAGAATCCCAAAGTTGCGTAGCACGTAGTAATCATGTAAATACTGTGGTATGTAATCAGTAGAAAC